>VYZX01001609.1:78467-188262 GCA_013401335.1 Brachypteracias leptosomus | reverse complement strand
CTGCCTGTTGTTTTTTTTTTCCTTACGATGCTCTAATGCAGGCAAAAATTAGGGGGGAAAAAAAATCCCAAGTGGGAGGTCTGGGAGCCAGCGCTCCCCCCCCGGCTCGATGCGTTCACATCTCAACCTTTTATTTTTCGAATAGTGATGGTTTTATTTCAGTTTGGTATTTTTTTTTTCCACAGCAAACTACTCGGGTTTATGGCGTGGTNAAAAAATGTGGCAATTCCTATTTCATCATTCAGATCCTGTTTGGACGCATTTTTTTTTTTCCTGCAGCTCTGAATACCCCCTTGTGTTGTAGCAGAGCTCTAAGAAAATCCAAGTAGACTCTTCTGTGCCATGGAATGTACAAGATATGTTACCAAAAAATGCACCTAAATACCAAAAATACTCCTAAAAGTGTATTTTGGGTTTATTTACACCCCGTTACAAGTTGCTGGACTCTGCAGAAGTAGAGGGAGTTTGGAGCGGGGTGGAAATGGCACGAGTGATGTGCTGGGTATTCATGTGTTTATTTAGGGGGGTATGTGCATGTTATGAACACGTATGTTCCTGAACATGTATGTGCAGGGGTGCAAGTTGCTTTAAGCAACTTCAGAATCTGCTTTTAAAAGGATAATTAATTTTAAGAGTTTCTGAAATAGTGTGAGCAGGGAGAAATCTGTCTTGAAGGGGTGAAATCTGCCTTTAAGTTGCATAGTTCTGTTTCTCCAGCCCCTCCAAAAAAACCCACCAAAAAAAAAAAAAAGTAAAAACTCCCCCTTGCTGCAGAGCATCCCTTTTGTTTAAAATCTTGGGGGGGCTCCAAGCTCTTTTTGGGCTGTACGTGTTGAAGCAGCCGGTTGAATTTTTGCGATAGGTGGAAATCTTGTGGGGTGGCGGTGGATGGATCCCGACCAGAGCCCCCGGTTCCCAACCAAAGCCCCCAGATCCTGCCTGGAGCCCCCGGATCCCAACCCGAGCCCCCGGTGTTGGCGGGACGGGAGGAATGCAGGGTCCTCCTCCAGCTGTTCCCTATTAGAGCACCGAGCCGGCAGGATTTGGCAGCTGCCTGCGCTGCCATTTGATGACAAGGTCCAGCTCAACACCAGCGTCCACCGAGGACGGATTGAAGCCCTTCTGCAGGAAACCCAGCCCTGGGCTGCTCCAGCACGAAGGGATTCGGGGCTGGTTATGGGGGGAGCCAGGCTGGAATTGGCCCTTCCCTTATATAGCTCTCAGGAATGAGAGGCAGGAATGCTGCCCAGAGCGTCTGGGCGCAAGACGGGTTTTATAAACAGCTGAAGGGCTGAACCTCCATCCATTTGGGTGGGGAGGCCCCGGGGAGGAGGGGGGGACAGGGAGGGAGCATGGTCTCTTAGCTCTGGGATAAATGTGAGCCTCCCATGCCAGCCTTGGCACAGGCTTCCTGTGATTCCTGCTGCGAGGAATGGATTTTTTAATTTTTAGTTGTTGATCAGCATCATGGTTGTTCATTCCAATGGTGGTTTTGGTGGAAGCTGTGTCTTCTGGGTTGGGCAGGTAGTTGTCGGGAGGTAAATCACCCCCCTCCTGCAGGAAAGGTGAATTATGAAGGAAAATGGGGTTTTGAAGACTTACGAGATATAAGGGGGCATTTGCTCACTGGGAAGCAGGGGTTGGACCCTTCACATCACTGCTCGTGTGAGCAATCCCTGCTTGCCCCTGTAATCCCAGTGACCTTGCTTGGCACGAGGACTTCTCCTGGAGTGAATCTTGGCATCCAGCCTCCTCCTGCCTGTCCCTTGGTGTGTTTGTGGAGCTGCCTGTACTGTCCCTGAGGTTTCTTCCAAAAAATGAGCTGTTCCCCCAGGGCATTTGTAACTCCAATAGCAAAACCTGGATCCGTTGAGTTCCTCTTCCTTGCCAGACACCTTCTGTGTGGCTTTCCCATGGGATGGACACATCCATGCATCCTGTGGAGCAGGACATGTGCTTTTCTGAGCCATCCTGTTGTGGTGGAGGGAAGTTGCAACCAAGAACTGTTGGGAAATAGCTTTTAGTCTCCAGTGTCAATGTTTGTCTTCTTCATAAAACCACCTGCATTTTTTAAATCACTCCTATTCAGCTCCGTTTCACACTTTGGCATTTGTCACTTGCCTGGCAAAGGAATCACACCAAGTTCTTCTGAAAAGCAGCAGCATCATCTAACCTTGTGTTGCTCTTTACTGTTTGAATCATGATGTTTGCTGAACTAATTTGGGCTCGACTCCCTTCCAGGCTGGGGACTGAGGTGGCTCCTGGTATGTTTTCTTGGTATTTGCTGACTTGGAAATGGTGGCTTCCTGCTTGTAGATGCCCCACCAGCATCCTTGTGGATGTTGGGGATGTGGCAACATTGGGGTGATGGGGATGCACAGCAATGGGATGTAGGAGCTGCCTGTAAGATGTGGTGTGGTCACCTTTAGTGAAATCCTCTGTCTGGCAAGGGGTGTCACCATGAGTTAAGTGATGCTGGTCTAATGTGCTGGAGCAAGTGTCTGAATTGACTTTAAATGGTGGATCCTTCTGAGAAGTGAGTTGTTTTGTACATGTAGGACCTGTCTCTTGTCCCAGCCCTGTTGGGAAGGTGGGAAAACTTGAACATTACCTCTAGTTCACAGCTGTTAGGAGTTGTCAGCCCTGCTGAGATCTTTGGTGGATATCCACCAATATCCATGTTCCTTGGCAGCATCATCACCAGCAACTGAGATCAGGAGGGGAGAGACTGGAAGTTGAAATCCTCACTGGCTGGTGGAGCTGAGCTCATGAGTCTTTGGTGTATTTATGCTCATTTTGGAGGAGTTCTATCTTATTTTTTTCCAAGTGTAAAGGTATTTTTGATGATGACAGCCAAGCCTTTCTCATTAGGACTGCAAACCTGATGTGCTGTGTACAGCCATGTATGACCCTCTAAAAACCCTGAGGAGCTTCCTGCTTCTGTGGCTTTTTGGATACTATTTAAGCATAGAGGGGTGGATATAACCACATGGGCCAGCCTGGATGAGAGACATCTTGCAGAAAGCTACACAGGTGTCTCAGAGCACACCAGAGATGTGGTGACTACTTGTGATGCAAGGGCTGCACAGGTGGCTGCAAAACCACCTGCAATCCATAGTGTGTTTAGAGGAACAGGCTGCCCAGGGCAGTGGTGGAGTCCCCATCTCTGGAGGGGTTTCCAAGCCACAGAGATGTGGTGCTGAGGGACATGGGTTAGTGGTTCCCTGGCAGTGCTGGGGGAATGGTTGGACTCAATCACCTTAAAAGTCTTTTTCAACCTAAATAATTCTGTGATTATAAAGGTAAAATAGAAGTGAGAAGCAATTGCACAAGAAAATCTATATGTTTATTCATTAGATGAAGAGTACAACTTGTGGTTGTCCTACCTGGTGGCTACCAAGCTTTAATGGTTTAACTGGTGAAGAACATTGCTGCTAGTTCAGTGTGAGCATGAATGGCTTGGCCTGCCCTGCATGGAGAAGAGTATGGAAACCATATTATCCGTGCACAGAAATAGAAGTTTCAGGTATTACATAGCACTATTTAAAAGCCTGCTATAACTTCCTTCCTTCCTTCCAGCCTGGGCAGCTTCAGCCCCAGCTGCTTGGAGCCATCAGGACATGGTGACCTCCTCCGAGCTGCCAGTAAAGGTCAGGCAGGAGAGTAACGTGCCCTGTGGTGGGAGTGGGACCTGTGCTCCTCCTGTGCCCACCAGCTGGGGCTGAGACACCAAGAGGTGCTGGGTATGGCTGCTCTGTGGGGTACAGACCCAGTGGGGAGCTGCTGTGTCCATGAATCGTGGTCTTGTAGGGTTTTGGTGTGGAGCACAGGATGTGCTTCTGCTCTGACCTGCTCTGATGGCCATGGTGTGACTGGATTTTTTTCCAGAGTAGTCCCACATCCTGTCCTAGCCTTGGATCTGCTGTGGCTTCCTCACTCCTTCAGTCTCTGCTGGCCAGCAGAGATGCCCAAAGGCTCCTATGGGTCCTCCAGGCATGCAGACACCTTCTGCACTGGTGCAGTGACAGCTTTAAGCTCTTAGTCTTGAAGGACAAGCAGTTTTCTTTACCCCGTGCACAGGACATGAACTACTTCCCATGTTAAGGCCCAAATCTTTATTTCATTTCGGCAGGCTGTCAAGCATCACAAAGCCAGCATCAGAATGACCCAGATTTCTTGTCCTGGGAAGAACTGGCTGGAGGAAGAGACAAGAGTTGCAGGGACCTGTCATGTCTTTTATTAGACCAAGTGATGCAGCTGGAAAAAATGGCCAAGCCCAAGGATGCACCAGCTCAAAGGAGGGCTTGTGTGGTTGTGGGATTTTTTTTTTACCCCCCTAACTGTACCAGCTGGTCTATTTAAAGGTATGACATGTTCCTGCAGACCTCACCTCTTATATCATTGTAGCTCCAGCCATCCTGGCTGCAGACAGTTTCCCAGCTCACCATGAAGCTGCTGTGCAAATTTTGTGGTGACCCTACACTGATGGACAATTATCTCAGTGCCTGGTTTGAAGATGGTTCCAAATTTTCAAAAAATTTATTTTTCTTGGCTTACTGTTGCATTGCAATGCTGTGCTCTGGTTGAAGTGCCCTTGGGTTGTGTGAGAGCATCTCTGGGCTGTCCCATGGCAGGGATCAGAGGGGCCAAGTGGGTGTCCTGGGAGGAGGACGGGGTGAGGAGCTCAGCCCTGTGCTTGGTGGGAGCATTAGGAAGTTTTAAGTGTAACACTGGGCGTTGGCATCATGTGGGGAATGAGGAGTCCTGCCAGCTCCACTCATTAAAAATCATGAGCTTGGGACTCTTAAATGGAGAGGTCTGCTGAGCTGCTGGACAGTGTGTGTGCTCCTTGAGCTGCTGCCATGTGTCTCACCCAGGTTTTGTTTGCAAACTTGAGGACTAAACACCATCTGTGCTGGGTTTTGGGAGACCAGCAAGGGCAGTGGTGTAGAGGAAGAGAGCAGAGTTAGCCAGGGCCTTTGGGCAAGGCTGCACACCCACTGTGCTCTTGCAATTTGGAGATATTTTTATTTTTGCAGATGCTTTTTGGGGTAGCTGTGGCTGGTGTTTGGCTCACTCCAGCCCTGGCTGGAAGTAGGTCTGTGATGTGGTGTGAAAAAGACTCTCCTTTGCTCTCCACATCACTCTCTTGCTGGGACCTAGAGGAGAAGCCTCTGGGCTTGTGCTTGACTCTTCTATATTTTCTCCTATTTCCTTAAAAACTCCTTCCCTTGCTGTTCCTGGAATGTCCCTTGCAGCCAGGAGGAGGGAGAAGCTCCCTGTGGCTCATCAGCAGGACAAAGGATGATGAGGTCTCCTCTGCAGCACAGAGCTACCAAGGGCTGGGTCACTGGGTGGCCAGGGTGCCTCTCTCCTCTGGCAAGCTCTGGAACTCTTGGTAGCAATGCTTAAAATTTAATTGATGCAGAGAAGCATCATCACAGACCAGAGGTGGAGTTCTCTGCCTGGACCAGCTTGTTGTCCCTTGATTTCTATCCAGTGCCAGCCTTCCTTGCAGATAACTCATGTTTTCAGTGGTGCCCAGTGACAGGACAAGAGGTAACAGGCACAAGCTTGAACATAGGAAATTCCATCTAAACATGAGGAAGAACTTCTTTTCTTTGAGGGTGGCAGAGCCCTGGAACAGGCTGCCCAGAGAGTTGTGGAGTCTCCATCTCTGGAGACATTCAAAACCTACCTGGACACCATCCTGTGCAACCTGCTTTAGGTGAACCTGCTCTAGCAGAGGGGCTGGACTAGATGATCTCCAGGGGTCCCTTCCTCGTGGATCTGCTGGAGCGGGTCCAGAGGAGGGCCATGAAGATGATTAGAGGGCTGAAGAATGTCTGGTATGAGGACAAGCTGAGGGAGCTTGGAGAAGAGAAGGCTCTGGGGTGCCCTAATAGTGGCCTTCCAGTACATGAAAGGGGCCTACAGGAAAGCTGGAGAAGGGCTTTTTACAAGGGCCTGGAGTGATAGGACAAGGGGCAATGGCCTGAAACTGCAAGAGGGTAGATTTGGATTAGATACAAAGAAGAAATTCTTCACCATGAGAGTGGTGAGACACTGGAAGAGGTTGCCCAGGGAGGTTGTGGATGCCCCATCCCTGGAAGTGTTCAAGGCCAGGTTGGATGGGGCTTTGAGCAACCTGTTCTAGTGGGAGAGAGGTGTCCCTGCCATGGCAGGGGGGTTGGAACTAGATGATTTTCAAGGTCCCTTCCAACCTTAACCATTCTATGATTCTTCCAACTCTAATTCTGTGGCGATTCTGTGATTCTATTTGTGCTTGGAAAAGTAGCCAAGATTAAGTTCTTCCCCATGGTGATGAGTGCAGGGAAGGAACCACACAGGGCACTGCTGATGGTGTGTTGCAGTCCTCAACCCATCAAAAGATACAGATTGATGGCAGAGGTCAAGGAGATCTTTACACTAGGAGATGAATAAGAATCAACAGTGGAGCCATCAATTGAAATAATCTAGTTTGCCAATACACTTATCTTCAAATGAGATTATGTGGGTGAGTGGGGAAGTGCTCGTAGCTTGGATGGTTGTCTACGTGGTTGTGTCCTTCAGCATGTCAGAGCTCAGTGTCTGAGCAAAGCTGCCTGTCCCTCTCACCATTTCTACTTCACACGTTTGCATTTGGGCCAGTTTCTTTTAAATCAGTTGATGCTCCAGTCATCCAGTGTTTCCTGCAGAGTTTCCCTGAAGCTGTTGGTGGAGGTTTCTGTGGACCACGTGCATCACAGTGTGAATTCCCATCTTCCTGCTCTTTCTCAAGCTTTAGCCTTTCTTTTTTTTTTTTATCTTCCATCAGAAACCACCTTTATTTAATTTGTGGCCCAGGAAAGCAATTTTTTACCAAGCTGGGAGTTATGTTTGCAATCAGCACAACTGAAATAGTCATTAGAGTGAACATTTGCTTTATTTTAAGATGTGTTCGTCAGTGCTTTAGCTCTCCAGCTCCGTGCTGGTGTCTAATGTTACCACAGATAACTGTCTGGAGAAAGGGCACCTCTTGCACTACCACTGCATCCAAACCCCAGAGGTCAGACCCGACAGCTCCTTGAGGTGGGACTCATCAGAAGCTGGTGTCCAGCAGCAGCTGCTGGGTTGGGGTTTGGGTTCCTACCTGGTTGCCCCAGTCTTTTTCTTGCATGGTGCCAGGTGAGTGCAGGAGCCCACAAGTCGTGCTTGAAACCCTTTCTATCTGCAGAAACCCAGGAGTAGGTCTTGGCACCAAGAGCTGCAGCTGAGATGAACCCTTACATGAATCTAAGTGGCCTCAAGTTGCACCAGGGGAGGTTTAGGTTGGACATGAGGAGAAACTTCTTCCCTGAAAGGGTTGTGAAGGGCTGTCCAGGGCAGTGGTGGAGTCTCCATTCCTGGAGGGGTTTCCAAGCCGTGGAGATGTGGTGCTGAGGGCCATGGGTTAGTGGTGGGTTAACAGTTGAACTTGATGACCTTAAAGATCTCTTCTGACCAAAATGATTCTATGCATTGTGTGTCCATACCTGAGTGTTCATGTGCCTGTTGTATTTTCTGTTATGACCAAATAAACAAGAGCTTCACTTATTTTACTAACTCTTGGTTACACAAGAGCTGCTAAAGGGTCCAGAAGATGCTACAAGAGGCTGCAGACTGTGATGCAGGGGATGGATGGAAGGGCCACCCGTTTTCACTTAAAAAATGCTGTGTTTATCTTTCCAGTCCTAACAAGGACACCCAGATGTTTGTAGAGGTCACCACTGAGTGTGAGCTTGGCAATGGCAAACAGCCAAACTGGTGGCTTTCCATCTTGACCCCAGTAACTACAAATAAAGTTGAGGTTGGAGTGAGTGGATCCGTCCCCGACTTTCCGACTGTTGGACGCTTCCTCTTCCGCAGGAGACGTGTGAAGTGGAGGGGCAGGATCTCATCCAAACAAGGGTGGGAGTGTTCCTCTGTTGGAGAACGTAGTGGTGGCTTTTCTTTGGAAGGGGTTTTGTGGATGGAGGGAATTGCCTTTCTAGAATGGGGGGATCACCAGGTTTCCTCTTTCAGAACAGAACTCTTGGGATGATCTTGCCCGTAGTGTGATGACCATAAAATTTGGTCTGTTCTGATTCTGGGTGATGAGCAGAAAATGGAGCTGGTCAAGGTGGAGGGGCCAACTGGTCCAGATTGCCCAGAGAGGTGGTGGATGTCCCATCCCTGGAACCATTGCAGATGAGGTTGGATGGGGCTCTGAGCAACCTGCTCTAGTTGCAGATGTCCCTGCTCAGTGTAGGGGGATTGGGATTGATGGCCTTTAAAGATCTCTTCCAACTCAAACCATTCTATGATTCCATACCTGGTTCATAGCTTGCAGTTGTATTTGTGTAAGTGCATGTGGTGACTCCATGGCATGGTTGTGTCAAAGGTTTTGGTGGAGGTGTCTGAGTGGTTTTCCTGCTCAGGCTCTGTGCTTGCAGAGCTACGTGTGGTACAACCACCTTGTCTAAGGCATCCCAGGCTTGGGGCTTCTCTTTGGCATGAGCAAACACTCCACTTGCTGGTGAAGTCTGTAGACCTCTGATCTGGGTTGAAACTGGAGGGATAATGATGTGTCTTACCACTACTAATTCTACCTGCTGCCCTTTGCAGCCTTCTCAGGGCTTTTTACAGTGCTTGAGCACAAGAACTTTCTTATATTATATAAAAATAATCCATGGGGCAGAAGAAGACTTTTCTCCTGTGTGCTATAGTGCTTGAACAAACTCATGGTCACTTTGTATTGTGAGGTGGGACTTTCTGTCACGCCTGGAGATCTTGTTTGACTTAAAGCAATGTTAATATTGTGGGTGTCGTCCTCAGGATCCAGCAGCTTTGCTCCACTCCTTCCTCTCAAGCAAGGCAGCCCTGGACTAGAAGCAGAGGGTGCTTTAAAAGCTGCTCTGCTGTTACAGATCCTTGCAAGTAATTAGTTCCAGATTTCTCCTTTTTTTTTTTTCTTTTACTTGATAAAACTTATTTCAGACAAACCACAAACCTGCCTTAACTTTTAACCACTTCTCCTCCACATTGCCTGGTGGGACATGGGCATGTGTTGTGTTTGGAGTTTTAGTTGTCATTGTCAGAAGAAATGGAGTGGGTGGATAAAACAGGGTTTGACCAGGTTTAGTTTGAAACATTAAAACTGACTTTTCGTGCTGCTGCATCTTTTTTTTTTCTTCTTTTCAAAGAAAAAACCCTGAACATCCCAGCTTGGTGGTTCTTATCCTCAGGCTTTTGCTATTGTCCCTTCTTCTCTGTCCCTCCTCTGCAACGGGAAGTGAAGAAGGAAGAAAATCAGGAGAGGAATGTGGAGGGGAAAAAAAAAAGCCACAACTTTTATTGTGGAGAAACTTGGCTGAAGTGAGGTTTGCAAGCAGAACATAGTGTTTCTGCAGCAGCTGGGCTCTACGTTTGGGTGTTTCTCTGCTTTTCATAGTTCTCCTGTTGGGATATTCCACTTGTTTCTCATGCAGCAAAAATCAACATGAGGTATTTTTTTTTTCAGCCTCTCTTTCTGTCTCTTCCCCAGTGTGTCTCAGATTGCCCATGGGGTCAGCTTGGTGCTGGGTAGGTTTTTTCCAAAATCTTACAGTTCCAAAGAAGTGGATTATTTAAAAAAGAAAAAAAAAAGTCCCCAGGCTGTTTCCCTCCAGATAATGCCAACGTAGATGAAATGTTGAGTTATAACTACCTGAGTGACCTTTTAAGATAAGAATTGTTATTGACCGGAGGTATTATGTTAAACTGATAAGAATTCTTTTTAAAAGAGGAGGAAAGAAAACCCCAACAAACCCTCCAGTAACCATAACAACTCACTCAGCAACACAGGAGCAGCACAAAGCTCCTTCCTGACGCTGCTGCTGGGGTCTCCCATCCAGCAGCACCTCAGAGGGGACCTGGGAAACCTCCCTGGAGCTTCAGGTTGGTGCTGTGGGGGATGCTTGAGGTCACTTGGCTGCTTCTGTTGCTGAATTTTCATCATCTGGGGGGGGATTTTAGCTGGAGAGTTGTGCTGGGGCTCAGCCCTGTGGTGATGAGTCTGGTGTTGAGGGTTTGGTGTGGTGGGATGGATGGGGAGAAGGTGCTGGGAGCAGGACGGATGCTTTTGGAAGTCAAAGGAGGATGTTTGATGGTCCTTGCTTAAGAAATGAGGAACCAGGCAAGGAAGGATCTTCCTTACCAGGCACAGTGCAGCCCTTGGAGCCCCATCAGGAGGTGGGTCCCATCTCTGCACCCCAGCAGAGGTGCCAGCTTCTGGTTTGGGGTTTTATAGCAGAGTTAGGAGTCTGGTGAGAACATACCTGTATTTAAAGCCTGCCTTCAACCAAATGAGCCCTGCTTAGTACGTGCTGCTCCTGGGGGTGCTGTCAGTTTAAAGCACAATTCACACTTTTGCCACGGGCTTCGTTACCTTCTGTTATCAGGGGTTGCCACTGGGACTGTTAGAGCTAAAGAAAACCAACCGTGAGCAATTGATTTTTCTTCACCACCTGCTTTTCTCCTGCCTCCCCCATCCCTTTGCACTTGTATTCCCTGCATGTCATGAGCTCCCATGGGAAGCGTGGAGGGCTCATGGATGAGCCAGAAGGTGAAGAAGCAGCTTGGGAAGTGCAGAGACCCAGGAGCTCTATCAGGATAGGCTTGATAAAACAAAAAAATCCTCTAAATACCTTAGAATTAGGCCTAGGGGAAAAAAAACCCCATATTTGAATCCATAGCAGCAGCAGATGCTAAGGTGGGTGACCCAGTGTGCCTGCTCAGGAATCAATCCCTGAAACCTGCCTGGTTAAAAGAGTGGTGGCAGCAGCATGAATTCTTTTCATGGTAGTTCTTAGGGCTGTGTAAAGGTGTTTTCTCGGGCTGCACACACCAACCTTTCAGCACATTATTCTGAAGCAGTCAGTTGGATGCTGAATGCTTTTTGTGGCCCATGTCAAATCTCGGTCAGCCAGAGAGCCTTTATAAATAAAGGTGTCTGCTTGGATTCAGGCATACGTGGATAATAGCTGCTGTAATTCAGCTGTCCCAGCCCGGCCACCCGGCTTTTATAAATGACTGAGCAGAGATTCCACTGAGAACGAGTATTTAAAGGGATGGGAGCTGCTAAAAGTGGGCTCTGTGCTGATAAGGGGTGAGTTTCTACCCCCAGGACAGGTGGCCGCCGTTGTCCCCTTCCACTGATGTCCTGGGGTTTCTTTTTCACACAAAGCAAATGTTGCATTAATAAAACTTTTTGTGTTGCAGTTAGACCGCAGGGCTCTGTATTAATTTTTTTGCAAGCTGCACTCAAATCTTTCAGTTTGGCTTTTTTTTTTCCCCTTTTTATTTTTTAATGGGAGTGGGTAAACACTTGGAGATCTCTCTGGACAAGCCACAGCAGCTGGAGGATACTGGTTTCTCTATGGAGTGGAGGAATTTCATCAGAGGAGCTATTGTTCGCCTGTGTTCTCAGCATTTTGGCAACTGTTCTTTAGATTAACCCTACAGAAAGGGGAGGGTGCTCTTTGCTGGGTCTGGAATAATTGCAAAAATGTGGGCAGATGCTTTTGCATTGTTAGAAGTGGATCCTGGTTGGTAGTGGGGAAGTGTGGTGTGGGATTAAGGAATGAAGATGCCCAAGTTCTTTAAATCCCTCCTAAAGCCAAACTGGATGTTCTCATTGATGTTCAGTTGCTTTCTGCTTTTAAAATAGAAATAGTTCATGTTTTCTCCCCTTACCCTGGGCAGCCAATCTCGGTGTGGTACCCGGGGGTCCTGCCACACAAGGGACACGTGTCCAGCTGATGCTGCAGCTCAGTCCTGCTCAGGCTTTGGGCTTGTCCATGCCTTGCCCTGACACCCAACAGACCCTCGAGATCCCACTCCTTGCTGGTTTAACACCCTTGATTTTGGCAGATTCACTCCCACTGTGGATTTGATGATGTTTATATCCCCTGGAGGGAAGATGCTGAGAGCTGCTGCAGAGCAGGTTTCTTGCCGTGGAGGCTCCTTGGGCTGCTCCTCCTCTATGGGTTGCAGTTGGCAGGGCTACCCCATGTCCCTAATGAACTAATATAGAATATACACTTGCTGGATAATCCTGGGCACAGGAAAAGGAGAAGGATTTGGTACCAGAGCAAGCATCCCATGTATGGCTTAAATAGACCAGGTGGGGAAGGAAACTTTCCTGCAGCTCTGAAACGTTTGTGCCTCGGTTACCTGTGTGCAGGACCCTTTTATAATGTATTTCTCTGTGCATTTATGTATTTATCCCTATCCTGCAGCCTGAGTCCTGTCAGAACTGTTTGTATCTCTCTGTACCCAGGTGTGGGGTACCCCAGCATCATTTAGGTTGGAAAAGACCTTTAAGATCATCGTGTCCAACCATTAACCTACCTCTACCACTGCTAAACCATGGCCCTTAGCATCACATCTACACGGCTTTTAAACACATCCAGGGATGATGATTCAGCCACTGCCCTGGGCAGCCTGTTCCAGGGCTTGACAACCTTTTAGAGGAAGAAATTTTTCCTAATAGCCAACCTAAACCTCCCCTGGTGCAACTTGGGGCTGTTTCCTCTTGTCACTTGGGAGGTCAGGCTGACCCCCACCTCACTCCAACCTCCTTTGAGGTCTCTCCTGACCCTCCTTTCCTAAACAGTTCCCTCAGCTGCTCCTCACAAGACTTGTGCTCTAAGGTTGCTAAAGCTGTTCCCAGGAGACAGTCATACTGCTGAGTGACTTCTTGCACTCCTGGGCTCTTGTCCCTGTCCTGTGTGTTCTGTCCCTGCACACAGCTCATATTCATGTCTTGGTTCCTTTTTAGTCTCCCCCAGTGCAACCCAGGTCGTTCTGCTGCTTGCTGAAGTGAGTGATGCTTCTAGCTGGGTTTAATTCCTGTGGGCATCTCCCGCTCACCAGTGTAATGGATAAAAGAAGAACTTCTTGGGGGTTTGCATGTAATTATACTGAATTTATCCTGCTGACTTTGGCCCCCCTGGCACTGGTGGGAAATGGGAACAACCTCCCTAATCCTGCTGGGGCCACTGAATCTGGCAGCAGGCTCCTTCCTCTGGGGAAAACACTTGGTGATACTGAATCTTTTTTCTACGAAGGCAAATCAAGATGTTCTCAAGTTAATAAATAGATGCTGGTGGCTCCAGAGAGGCAGAGCTCCTGGCTGCAACCCTGCCTGGCTGCAAGAGCTTGGCACATGCCCCTTTCTCCCTTGGGCAGTCCAAGCTTGGTAGAAATGGGGACAACGTACAGATGTTGAGCCCTGGATGCAGAGCTGCAACCATACCTGGTCCTGTGGTTCCACCAGCTGCTTGGCTTTGCTTCCAATGTTCCCTCTGCTGCTGGTGGAAGCCCAGAGTTTTGGAGGTGCCCATCTTACCTGGGGGTGTTCCTGAGGTGATCAGTGGTTCATGAGGAATTTTGCTTTTCAGATTGGTGAGTAGAGAAGTGGGACCATGGATGTCAGGTTCAGCTGGTGGTATGAGGCTGGTAGTGTCTGATTTACCAGGGCAATAGAATCTGCTGATGGTGGATAGCAAAGGACCTGGGTGGTGGGTTAGGAGGAGCCCCTGAGGGAACTGGGATTGTTTAGCCTGGAGAAGAGGAGGCTGAGAGGAGACCTCATTGCTCTCTACAACTGCCTTAAAGGAGGTGGTGGTGAAGCTGGGGTTGGGCTCTTCTCCCAAGTAACTAATGAGAGGACGAGAGGGGATGGCCTCAAGTTGCACCAGGAGAGGTTTAGATTGGACATGAGGAAGAAGTTCTTTGCTGCAAGAGTGGTCAGGCCCTGAAACAGGCTGCTCAGAGAGGAGGTGGAGTCACCATCCCTGGAGGGGTTCAACAAACAAGTAACTGTGACACTTCAGGACATGGTCTACAGGGAGATGTTGGGATGAAGGTTGGACTTGATGATCCTGGAGGACTTTTCCAACCTAAATGATTCTGTCATTCCTAAATGATCCTATTCTTGGCTGTGGCCAAGGGGTGCTGAAGCTCCTCGTTCACCATGCAGCAACTTCTTCCTCAGCCAGTGCCTGCAGAGCCAGCTTGAGCCCCCAGCTCCATTCACTGCCAGCTCTGCAGAAAATAACTGAGTTGGGGTTTTTTAATCTAATGTGTATATTTTACTTCAGTTTACCCATACAACTACTAATTTGCTTTATTATACACAAAGAGATTAAAAATGCATCTGGCAGAGAGGATTAAAAACAAGTGATCTGGCTGTGAAGAAGCACATGAAGTTTTGGGCTTTTCTTCTGAGGTGTGTGGAGCTCTCACATAACCAGATGAGATCCTTTGTAGCTGCAGTTTTCATTGGGAGAGCTCATTAGAGCTCATGTGATTGTTCAAGTAAACGAGAAATGAATGAATTTAAAATATGAAGGCTCAATCCTACCACATGAAAGCAGCAGGCATGATTTAAGAGCTTGATTTTGGTTTGGTGGTTTGGGGTTGGGTTTTTTTCTTGTATGTGAACCTGGAGCAATGAAGTTGTTTTACCTTATAAAGGATTTAACAAGTCACTCTAATTTTCTTCTAATGTTGCAGCGCTTCAAAATAATGTGAGGTCAGACCAAGTGTAACTAATTCCAGTTTGAAGGCAGAGGGGAGCTTGTTTCTCAGTAGACTTACAATTAGTGCAGCAAGACTCCTGACTTCAAGAGGGATGTAGCTGGAACCTTGGTAAATAAAAAATATGCACTTGGGGATTTTTTTTCTTTATTTATTTTTGTACTTGGAGAAAGGGGAATCCTATAAAAGCCACGATTTAATGGGATTTTGCTTCTTTTCACATGTGCTCCTGGCTTGAGAGGACTTGTAGCAGGAGGGCAAGATGTGGTGAAGATGCCCTTGCATCCTTCAGAGGCTGGCAGAGCTGTTCTTTGAGTCCTCATGGTTTGGTTTGTCCAGGTTTGCCCATAGCAGAGTCCCAAGGATGCCAAGAGCTTTTCTCCTGGTGTCTGAGTCCATCTGGTGCTGCTGTGTGAGCTCTGCTGCTCCATCATAGCACTAGACTTCCAAAGGTGATCACCTTGCTGGTTTGCCAAATCTTTGTTGTACTGCTAAGACTTGTTGTGAACAAGCTTCATCTTGATGTCAGAAAACCCCAAAACAAACCCACTGGCTCTTTTCACGTTGCTCTTGGTGTGTTGCCCTTTCTGGCCTCCTGTGTAGCAAGAAGCCCAAAGCTTCTTGGCCAAAGCCTGTCTTGCTGTAGTCAGGACATCTCTAGGGATCCTTCAGCCTGTCCCAGCTCTGGTACTGCTCAGATGGATGCTTTAGGTGATGCCCAAGGTTCTCCACTGCCATCATTAGAGAACTGTTTAACAGCTTGTCCCTTTCTGCATGTGTTAATTTTGCTTTCAGATCCTGGATTGCTGCCACAACCCATGTGTGTTCCTTTCTTCCATACATGTGCTGCTGCCAGAGCTGTCCAGGAGCCTGGTGACACCAGATTTTAAGCTAGATTTAGGTTAGACATTAGGAAAAAGCTCTTTAATATGAGGGTGGTTGATCACTAGAACAGGTTGTCCAGAGAGGTGGTGGAGGCCCCATCCCTGGAGACATTCAAGGCCAGGCTTGATGGGGCTCTGAGCAACCTGCCCTAGTTGAGAGATGTCCCTGCTTCTTGTAGGGAGTTTGGATGAGTTGATCTTTAGAGGTCTCTTCCAACCAAACCATTCTATGATTCTCTGAGCACAGATGGGGAGAGGGGAGCTCCCATGGCCTCACTCCTATTTACCTTCCCTTTCCTTGTCCAGAGGGGCTGTGTCCATGATGTAGAAGTTGCTGGTGATCATTTGCTGCCATGTACCCAAAGGATGATGAGGACCAGCCCCATTTCCCACCAGCCTTCCCCAGTGGGGGCTGTTGGGGAGCCCCAGGGCTGTCCCATCACCACTGGGATGTGGATGTGGGTCCCTGGCCTGCTCTGACTCTTCCCTGTGTGGGATGCAGGCAACAACCTCCTGTCCCTTGGGTGCCAACTGGAGCCCTGCCAGCACCACCAGCCCAAACTGGGCATCACCTTCCTTCTGCCAGAGCCACAGCCAAATAAAAACCATCTCCCTTTCTCCATCCCCTACCTACCACATAACTACCTGGCCTCAGGGAGGGAGATGGGGCTGTGGACATCTCCTTAACCTGCTTTTATCACCCTTCAAATATCCGCACCCTGGTTTGCAAATGCAGTCAGCTCCATTGAGGATTTTTTTTTTAATGTTTTATTAACTCCTGATGTGCCCCTGGCTGATAAAACGTGGCCTGTTGTGGTAGAAATCCCAGCTTGTACTCCGTGCTTGTGCTCTTCCTTTTTATTTTTATTTTTTTCAGCAAAAACCTTATGGTGCAGCTCCCAGGAGGGAGGAAAGTGCTGGTTAACTTTTCATCTCTGTTGCTAATTTAAGGGGTGAGAAAGTGGCCTGGGTCTGTTTAAGAACTGAGCATATAGTGATAGTACCAGTGTTGGTGCTGAACCACTCAAGAATGCAGCGGTATCTAAAATTAAATCTGTTCTTAATTGCAGGGTTATAAATGGCAGCGTTTTCTCCAAATGGAGTTAATTTATTATTTTTTTTTCAGTTGCCGACGCAGCACGAACCCCACAGTTTGTGTTAATACAATAATAAGGCACTTCCAAAAGGTGCTTTTGGCTTTTTTTAAAGCACGATAGAATCTAACAAACCATAAATGATGTCAAAATACTGTTAAGGTGGTAATTAAAACTTTAAAAAATAATAATAAAAAAAAGAAAGTAGAATAGATGAGTACATTCCAAATTGTGACTTTTCAATGAAGCTCTTTCATAAAAAACATTGTTTCTTGCCAAAACAAATTCAAAGGCATTTTTGTAATTTCTGCTGGGGGAAGGAGGAGTGTTTATCCAGCCTTTCATGTTGGCTGGGCTTTTTGACTTTTATTTAAAGTGCAAAAAGAGGTATTTTTGTCTGAATGTGTATTAAAAGGTCTTGTTCCTGTTCTCTCCTGAGTGATGGGCAAAGTGGGGTGAAGGCTGGTGAGGGATGTGCCACGGGGTGCAAGGCTGGCCTTACATCATAGTAGGAAGTTAGTAGTGATGGGATTGTGGGACCATAGAATGGTTTGGGAAGAACCTTTGGAGGTTATCTAGTCCATCCACCTTCCCTGCGACTAGAGCAGGTTCCTCAGAGCCCCATCAACCTCCCCTGCAATGGTTCCAGGGATGGGGCAGCCACCACCTCTCTGGGCAACCCGGGACAGGCTCTCACCACCCTCAGCACCAAAAATTTCTTCCTTGTTTCTAGTCTAAATCTCCTTCTCTTGGCTTAAAACCATCACCCCTTGTCCTGTCCCAACAGGCCCTGCTCAAAAGTCTGTCCCCATCTTTCTGACAGGCCCCTTGAAGTCCTGCAAGGCCACCAGAAGGTCTCCCCAGAGCCTTCTCCAGGCTGCCCAAGCCCAACTCTCCCAGCCTGACCTCCCAGCAGAGGCTTCCAGCCTTCCCACCATTGCTGGGGCCTCCTCTGGCCCTGCTCCACCAGCTCCATGGCTCTGCTGTGCTGAGGACTCCAGAGCTGCCCCAGCACTGCAGGGGGATCCTCTTGAGTGTTGTGTTTGGGGCAGACATGGGGCCCAAATCAGTTGTTAATGGCATGAGGATACTGGGGATCCTGCTGACATTGGTGGCCCAGCTCCCCTTGTCTTTGGTGGCCCCTGCTTTTGGGCAGTGAACCTCTCAGGGGTGCTCAGCATGGACGTGGGGTTCCCCTGCTTGCTTCACAGAGCATCTTCTGCAGCCCCAGGCATCCAACCAGTGCACAAAGCAAAACTGCTTTGAGATATTTATAGTTTCCCCTTGTGATATATGGGGTTTTTTTTTCTCTTTCCAATTTTGGACAAACTTTGACAGCTTTTACCTGCTGAGTCACCACTCATCCTCTTGCACGGGAGCTCCTCCTGCCATCCCCGTTCCCTGAGCAGGCTTGAGCAACCAGCTTTTAAAAATAAATCTTGTCAAGGAAGTGGTTTTTCCCCCTTTTTTTTTTCTTTTTTTATATCTCACCAACAGCTTTTCCTGCTGTGTGCTTGCTTCCTTACCCAAGATGGCTATTTTACAGATGTGGTGCCTCCACGTTGCTAAGGGTGGCTTTATGGTTTGTCATGTCCCACCACAGTGTACTGTATGGATGAACTCTACATGAAACCAGATAATGGTACAACTTCTGAAGATAACTATGTCTGATTCTGCAACGAGTGGAGGGAACTGGGATTGTTTAGCTTGGAGAAGAGGAGGCTGAGAGGAGACCTCATTGCTCTCCACAGCTACCTCAAAGGAGGTTGTGGTGAGGCTGGGGTTGGTTCTCCCAAGTAACTAACAACAGGGCAAAAGGTCATGGCCTCAAGTTGCACCAGGAGAGGTTTAAATTGGACATTAGGAAGAAGTTCTTCACTGAAAGAGTGGTCAGGGACTGGCCCAGGCTGCCCAGGGAGGTGCTGGAGTCACCATTCCTGGAGGGGTTCAACAAATGAGTAGATGTGATGCTTCAGGACATGGTCTAGGGGTCAGGGAGATGTTGGGATGAAGGTTGGACTTGATGATCCTAGAGGTCTTCTCCAACCTAAATGATTCTATAAGTGCTCTCTGGTTTTCCTAAGATGGATTATTTTTGGTGGTGGACAACAGCTTGAGCACAAACCCTTTGGTTCTCATAGCTTTACTTACAAGAACTCCTTGTCTGCAGCAAGTAGCCATGGCAGTTACTTCTGGTGGGTGAGGGTGGAGGGTTGATCCTGCTAAGGGTAACCCTGATATCCTGGTGGATTTTCTTTCCCACTTACCAAGTTCCAATGGCAGGAGCATTTACAGCTTTTATTGTGATGTTGCTTGGTGCTTAATCTGCAACCCTGACTGCAGATTGTCTCCTGGTGGCCAGTCTGTGATGGTCACTGCTCTAGAACCACTTGGAAAGACTTTGGATAAGTGAATGTCACCCATTTAGGGTGTTGAAGCACTTGCCTTTCTGTCACTCAAATGCTTTCTGCCCTCAAAAATGCATTTCAGGTTTATTTATAGTGACCTTCCCATACCTGAAAGGGGCCTATAGGAAGGTGAGGGAGGATCTGCTCTCAAGGGTTTGTAGCAATAAGATGAGGGGTAAGGGTTTTAAGCTAGAAAAGGGTAGATTTAGGTTGGACATTAGGAAAAAGCTCTTTAATATGAGGGTGGTTGATCACTGGAACGGGCTGCCCAGAGAGGTGGTGGAGGCCCCATCCCTGGAGACATTCAAGGTCAGGCTTGATGGGGCTCTGAGCAACCTGCTTCTTGTAGGGGGGTTGGACTAGATGACCTTTGGACGTCCCTTCCAACCCAATACATTCTATGATTCAATGATTCTATTTGCTTTATTAGCTGTAGTTTTGTGTGTTGGGTGATAAATGTCAAAATATTGATGGTTCCTTCCCATCTCTGTATTTTCCCTGATTGGAGCCCCCGTTGATGCTGCAGAAGAAGGGGGGTTGCTTTATGGGGTGCCATGACTGTGCTGCCTGGGTGGTGTCTTCCTTGTTCTGTGGGTGCTCCCACCTTCCCCCTTTCTGGGGAAATACGCTGCAGAAATTCAATATTCAGCCTGTCTATAAATTTCAGTCTCTATATTAATCCCTCTATATATTTAATCCTCCAGGTGGTTGCATTTCACTGTAGTACAGCTGCTGGTGGGATGTTAATCTTAGTGAAAGTCTATTTTTGCTTTCTCCTGCTGTCATCCCATGGGGCAAATCCTCCCCCAGGAAAGAGGATGGGAGACTATTTCAGGAGGAGCAATTCAGGAGGGAACAACTGCTGCTGAAACCGAAGCCAGGTTTGGGAGGAGGAGGAGGTTGGGAAGGAGCTATTTTGGGGGACAGCTTGCCTGGCCACGTTGGTCTTGGGCATGGAGGTGTCCATCCACCTCCTTCGTGTCTGATGATCAGCATAGTTTTGATACAAGTGGTTTAATGCTTGACTGTTTCTTGATGTGCTCCCATGAGGAGACACCAAAATCTGTATGCCACTGGTGGCATAGGTTCCTTGCTCTGATCTGTGGTGGTTTGGGGTATCTGGTAGGGTTGGTGGCATCCCTTGGAGCTCCACTTGTGTGCAGGTACAACTTGAGTGCGCTGCTGGGGTTAAACGTTGCGTGTGTCTTGTGTGGCTGCTCCTTCCTTAAGGCTTCTTGTATTTATAGAATTGTTTAGGTTGGAAAAGACCTCTAGGGTCATCATCAAGTCCAGCCTTTGTCCAACATCTCCCTGAGCCCTAGACCATGTCTCAAAGCACCACATCCACTCATTTATTGAACCCCTCCAAGGATGGTGACTCCACCACCTCCCTGGGCAGCCTGTCTTCTAAGAGTGGCCCATCTTTTCCACAACTAAACTTCTGATACCCTGGGGAGATGCTGCATGGATCAGCCAGTCAATCTTTGCCCCCAGATTCAACAGAGCAGCTCGGGTCCCTGCATATAACCCCAGGGATATATTTCCAGTCCTGGATGTGATGCTTTAGCCCTTACCCCTATGATTTTTCCTGATGACCCAGAAGACAACAAGCTTTGTACTTCTGCTGCTTTTAATGAGTGATTCAGTAATGAGCAGCTATCAGTTCATTGCTTTCATGGTAAGGAGAAATCTTGTCTTTTTAAAGCCTTAAGAATTAGACAGTGAGTTAATTTCTAATCTTGCACGACTAACCAGGACTTGAACATAAGGCTTCCCTTTGTCATCATGGTTTTGGGAGAACATCTCTCTGACATGTGGTGACACACTCTTGATCCTCTCTGCACGTGTAAATCTAAAAATGGCCTTTTTTATTATTTTTTTTTTAAGTTTCCAGGATGCTCGTGAGTACTTGGAAAGGAAAACAAAAGTCCCACCAATGCCACCAGAGTTCTTGCAAAAGAAGGTTTCTAAAAATGCTTCTCCTTGTAGTGAGGAGTGTCTGGGCTGTGACACAACATTGTTGACATGTTTTGCTAAATTGGCAAAAAGTTGTTTGGTGCTGGGGATATTTTTATTTTTTTTTTTAACAGTTGGAAATTGCTTGTGAAGCTGGGGAATGTTTGAGGTGGTTTTCCCTCCTTTCTTGTCCCTGCTGCTTCTCACTGGGTTCTCCTGAGTGCTGCTCACGTTGAGGTCTCATCTCCTTGGTGTCTGTGGTGGTGCTTGTGCACTGAGCCTGGGCATGAGCTTCCTTCTGTCCTACAATTTAGAGTTTAAGATGGAGATTTTGTAGATAGAGGTTTTTCTTCCCTATCAACCTACGTGAAGACTTGAGGGCAAGTGGCTTGTGATGTCCTGCATCCCAGGAGCTGCTGGGGAGGGAGCAGGGATGCTGCAGCCCCTCTACTGCTCTGGCATTAGGTGCTTTTGGCAAGGTTGAAGTGCTGAAATCATGGAATCATAGAATGTATTGGATTGGAAGGGACCTCCAAAGGTCATCTAGTCCAACCCCCCTACAAGAAGCAGGGACATCTCTACCTAGGGCAGGTTGCTCAGAGCCCCATCAAGCCTGACCTTGGATGTCTCCAGGGATGGGGCCTCCACCACCTCTCTGGGCAACCTCTTCCACTGATCAACCACCCTCATATTGAAGAACTTTTTCCTAATGTCCAACCTAAATCAACCCTTTTTATAGCTTAAAACCTTTACCCCTTGTCCTGTCACTACAAACCCTTGTGAACAGATCCTCCCCCGTCTTCCTATAGGCCCCTTTCAGGTCACTATAAGGTCCCCCCAGAGCCTTCTCCAGGCTGACCAAGCCCAGTTCTCTCAGCCTGTCCTCACAGGGGAGGTGCTTCAACCCTTGGATCATTTTCATGGCTCTTCTCTGGACATGTTCCAACAGCTCCACATCCTTCTTGTGCTGGGGGCTCCAGAACTGGACGCAGCGCTCCAGGTGAGGTCTCCCCAGGACAGAGTAGAGGGACAGAATCACCTCTCTTGATCTGCTGGCCACAGCAGAGATGTGTTTAGGAGAACAGGAGCTGTGGTGGCATGGGCTGTGCACCCCCATTCCTGAGCAAAAAAGGTTTGTTATTGCAGGAAAAAACCTTCAGGGCTGTGGGGTGGGACTGGATGGTTGGGTCTGGAGCTGGGACAGCTGTGGTACTTCTGCCATCCAAAGGATTTTAGCTTCCTATTATTTCATCTACTTATATCTTACAAGCAGGACAATTCTATATCAACTAGAAGGTGAATTGGGCCATGAGGTATTTAAATTTTTTGAAAAATCAGCTTTTTTTACAGTGACTGTTCATCCTTCCTCTCAGATGGCCTTTTGCCTGGTGATGTGTGGTAAAGAGGAGGAAAAAAAGGGGAAATCCCTCTTAAGGATTAAGAGAAGTGTTTTGTCCCTGGTGCCAGAAGGACCTGCATGGGATTTGTTGCAACCACATGTTTCTCCACTTCAGCCATTTTCCCATCAAGGCAGAAGCCACACAAATATCTTGGGTTTTATTGCTGCCATGATAGAGGAAGCCTTTTCTGTCTGAAGTAATAGCTGTAGGGGATTTCTTGGGTAGCTTAGAGGGATAAATAGACTTTTTGACCCACACTGAGGCTCCGAGGGCTTCTTGGAGTAAAGACTTGAGGCTATATGATGAGGGTGATGATGGTGTGCTCTGGCATGTGTCAACCTTGCTGAAAATACACAGGTTGGGCTTCATTTTTCTTCTTCTCTGAGGTTTTAGATGGGCTGCTGGCTTTGTATGCTTCCTTCTTCCCATGCATATTGATTTGTGTGTGAGCTGGGAGCTGATTCCTGGGGAAAACTCCCCATCAGCATCCTGAGAGGAGTGGGATGAAGGCTTGCAGGCACAGAGGGGAGCATGAAGCATCCCAGGTCGAGGGATCTCCTTGCAAACCCTGTTTTGTGCTGGTCAGTGGGGAAATTCTCTCTGGCCCTGCCCTGGTCTCCTTTGTAGACCCTGCAGGAGAGCATCAGCTGTGGAGATCCAGGACAGCATCAGCTTCTTGCATCCCATGAGCTGAGGGATGACCCTGGGGGTGATGCCCCTAACCCAGACCTCTTAGAGCTGCTGCTGCAAAGGGTTTGGCTGAAGGCTCTGTCTGGTGGGAGCCAGAGCTGCTCCTGCCATCCAGGGTGGTGAGATAAGCTGAAGGGGAGCGTGGGGATGTGTTCCCTGCCTCCCCTGGCATGCACAGAACCCTGAGGCTTGGCTGTTGTTCCAAAGCTGCTCTCTGGCTGCTCGAAATTTAGGAGCTGACTCTTGCAGCCTCAGCTGTGGGGCAGGAGCAGGATGGGGTGTCTGCAGTGACCAGAGCTGCTTCTCCTCATCCCATCAGATCCACCTCCTTCCCTAGCCCAGTATTTCCAGCTTGCCTATGACATCCCTGCTCCTACTTCTGAGTCAGATCATCAGGAATTAAGGGGTTTGGGAGGAGCTTTTGATATTGGGAGAAGAGAAGCAGCAGTGAGAGGGGGTCTCAAGGTCTGCACCCACATCCCTGCATCCCTGACCTACATCCTTGTCCTGTAGTTGCATCGGGGCTGTAAAACATGCTCTTTGGGGCTTGAAAACCACATTGGCCTGGCCTTGCAGAGCACACAAGCACTCTGCAGGCATGTGTTGAAGTCAAGAGTATCAGCATCTGTCTCCATGCTTGACCTTTTGTGTGCTCTCTATTGCAAACAAGCTTTTTTTTTCCAATCTTGGGCAGGGAGGAGATTAGGAACACACAAAGGTCTGTGCTAAAGGCAGGCCCGGGAGGACGGCTTCATCTTTAGCTCTGGTTTCTTTCTTGCTCCTCTCCTCTCCCTGCAAGAGGAAGATAATCTACCTGGCAAGGGTGCTGGGGAGCTAAATGAATTCACACTGAGGTCTCGGGATGGAAAATGCTGCAGTAAGCACAGAGTGTGGGTGTCGGCGCGGGGCTGGTAGCGCTCGGGTGATGCCTCTTAATGTACACTTAGAAATGTGCTGATGTCTTCCAGCATGGCTTTAAAAACTGCCTGTGCTGCTGGAGGTGTAACTAGAGGAAGAATAATCAGCCCAACGGTGCTCTGTGACCTCCAGAATGGTTTGGGACCTCAAAGATCATCTAGTTCCAACCCCCTGCCATGGGCAGGGACACCTCCCACTAGACCAGGTTGCTCCAAGCCCCATCCAACCTGGCCTTGAACCCCTCCAGGGATGGAGAATCCACAACCCCCCTGGGCAACCTGTGCCAGGGTCTCACCATCCTCAGAGTGAAGAATTTCCTTCTAATTTCTAATCTAAGTTTCCAAAGCAAAGCCTTGTCTTTGCCTTCTTTCTCTACCTACATCCTCATCTTGTGTTACAGGCTCCTGCTCAGGTCTTGGGCTTGCAAAACTCTTTGTATTTCCCTATGTGATGGTCACAGAGGATTGCAGCTCATTTTCAGGCTAGACTCCCCTCCTATCATCAGGCAGTGAGGTTTAAATCAAAGGAAATTTATTTGGATAGGAACAAATAAATAAGGCTCCACCTGAATTTCCTGGGTTTGGGTTTTTGTTGTTTGGTGGAGAACAGCCTGGGATGCTCCTCAGTACAAACAAATAAGAACTGAAGTGTCTGAGCTGGGTATAATAATTTATTTGAACTGAGTATAATTTATTTTGAGCACACTGTGGGAGCAGGAGGCTGCAGCAGCTTTGCAGGTGAAGGAGGGGGGGAGATGAGGAGTTCTGCTTTGGGGTGTGCCTGGATGTGGCCATGTGCATCTTGGCCAAAAAATGTGAGACCCCCCCATTCATCCAGCATTCCAGAAGTGTTGCTTTGTCCCAATGCCATGCTGATGGTGGGTCAAGGTGCAGTTGTTCTGCAGACCCCTTGTGCTGAGGTCTCCTTGCATAAATAAGGCTTGGTGCAGCTTCTTGGCAGAGGTGGGAGCTTACCCTGGTAGGAACAGGAGTCTCCTTTGAACAGAAGATCTTTGAAAAGAAATAAGTACCTTTTTGGTCTGGAAAATACTTCCAGATCCTTAGATCCTCTGGCCAGGAGGCAGCACACTGATCCTCCAGGCTGGCCAGACAGTTGCACTCTGTTGTTCTCATAGCCAAGCTCCTTTTGGGTGAGCTGGGTTTTAATTTGGCATTTTCCATCACCTCCATGAAATGGGGTCAGCTCTTGCCTGCTGCTCTCTCCAGTGGATGATGTGCTCCTCTGGCTTCTACTTTGGTCAGGCACTGGAACAGGCTGCCCAGGGAGGTGGTGGAGTCCCCATCCCTGGAGGGGTTCAACAAAGGAGTAGATGTGGCTCTTTGAGACGTGGTCTAGGGGGCACGGAGATGTTGGGATGAAGGTTGGACTTGATCCTAGAGGTCTTTTCCAACCTAAATGATTCTATGAGTCTATGGATGGATGATGGAGGGATGGACTTAACAGCTCTTCAGGTTATCAAATTCCCCTGCAGGTTTTATTTTGCAGACATTCAAGGGAGGGGTGATCCAGCTATGCAGGTGATGAGTGATCCAGGTGTATCCCAGAAGGAAATCAGGTCAGGGAGATGTTGGACTTGGTGATCATCCTGCAGGTCTTCTCCAGCCTAAATGATTCTATGATGCTGTGCTGAACCACACTGATGGCACATGTCAGCAGCACGTAGGGCTTTTATCAAGAGATGAAAGCAGATGCTCAGCACTGGGGGGGAAGGTGATTCCTACATGTTTGGCTCTCACCATCCCTTCTCCTGCCTCGGGAATGGATGATGCTGGGTAGCAACATCCCTCCTCCCTACCCCTTGCCTGCCTGGCTCCAGTGGGTCCCATCCACATCATAAGGGGCAGATAAACCCATGAAGCCAAGAGTTTCCCTGTGTGGAGTGACCAGCCCATCAAACACACCAGTTGGACAGACTTCAGCCAAGGCCAGGAGGAGGCAGGTTGAGCCATAAAAGGCCCCCTTGTTAATGCCTCTTGCCTTAAGCTGTGTTTCCACAGCTTTCCCTCTGTTTACCAAGAGTATTCAGACATGTAATTCCACCGGATCTGGCTGCTTACAGAGGAGGCTGGATTATTTGTGTTTCATAAAGAAGGCCAGAAAACACAAGGTCCAGGGTGTTGAAAGCCAGCCCTGCAGCCCTCCTAATGGGGTTTCTTGTCTGGTCCCACTCCCCTGCATTTTGGGGTTTTTTTAATTTTTAATTGTTTTCTTTTTAACCACAGCCCTTCTTCCTTCTGACCCACATGTGCCAAGTGATTCCTGTTCTCCCCCAAAACTTAGTGAAACTCCAGAAGCTGACCATGTTGCCCCAGAAGGTGGAATTTCTGCCCCTTTTTGGCTTCATCCCATGTGCTTTCAGCCCCGAGGGGACATGGCTGAGGAAACCTTGATGCTGGAAAGAGGAGCAGCACAAGGCTGCTTTTTAGCATCGGTTCCATTTGTGGGTCCACAGTTGGCTTGTGCCCCTCCAGAGGAGAATCCTACATGGGGTCCCTGCTCCCCACGGCCCCTCTCACCTGGAGGGTCCTTTTCTTGGTTTAATCCTGCTAGCGTTTGGTTTTTTCTACAGTAAAATCTTATTTCAAGAGGAACTGGGATGATGTGTAATGAGACTGAGGGAGGGAGGAGTGATACATCTGGAGGAGATGGTTCTGGAGCATTCCCTGGTGAACCCCTTCTTGGTGTGATGGAGTCTTTGGTGGAGCTGCTCTTGTCTTTGGGTTCCTCAGACTTTCCCATTCATCCTTCTGGCCATAAAACCAGCAAAGGTCTTTTTTGCTCATAAATCCAGGCTGGTTTACACTGGGACTTGTGTGAGCTGAGTGCTCTGTGTCTGTCTGTCCCCCATGGGCACAGCATCCCTCCCTCCTCTCCTGTGGAGCCCATGGGAAGAGCCCCTCTGTGAAGGTAAATGAGGAGTGTGGTTAATTAGAGCTCTCTGGACCTTTTCCAGCTTGGATACCTGTGGAAGCAGGGGATGGTTTGTGTCCTGGAGCTAAGCATCTGCACCACAGCTCCAGGGCTCTCACCCGGACCCTGCAGTGATGATCAGGCTCTGCAGGGGTGAAAAAAACCCAACCCTAAAGCCTATTTTTTCTTTTTTTCTATAAAAAGATCTCTAATGATGGTTTAGCAGTCCAGCATGTCCTTAAAGCACCTTGTAGGAGCTATTAAAGCAGTGCTGGTACAAACGCAGCCATATGTTCCTCTGAAACAGGGAGGTGGCAATTCAATTAGCAGAAGTGTTTGGAGGCACATCTATCAAGGGGTAGGAGAGATTCTCTGTACCACCAGCATGGCAAGTCCTGCTCTGGTTTGGACCCATGTTTGGTGTCCAGAGCAGAACCAGACTTCTCCTGTGAGACTGTCTCACTGAGAGGCAGCTACCTCAAAAAACAATCAACAAAGCCATGAAAAATCCATGTTTTTGCAGGCTGTCCTGCTGCTCGGGGTGGTTTGCAGGACAACCAACGTGCCCAACAGTAGCATGGCCTGTCCTTCAGCCAGGCAAGCCTTGGTTTTCCTACTCTGGAAAGAATTGCTTTGGATAAACTTGGTCAAGTCTGGATTCACGTCCTGTTGGAGCTGCTGAACAGATGCCTCTTGTTTTATGGAGCTGTGGATGCAAACCTGAGAGCTTCCCTTTGGCTGTAGCCTACGGGGCTGCCCCAGGGAGGTGAGGAGCACCAAGATGGGGTTATTTAGCTGCTCCATCATCTGTGCTGCTGAAACTGGGGAGGTTAAAGGTAGCCTGTGTGTGTTGACAAACTCCTGCCATGCCCATACAGTGGCTATATATATATATATATACACACATCCCTTAGCCTGCAGCCTGCATGATGCTGGTCCCCAGCCTGATAGGGGTTTGGGCTGTGGACATCCCACCAGGATCTGTGGCCAGCCCAAGTGATGACTGATGAGCAGATGTGTGGGAAACCCAGTAGCAAGGCCTGTAAAGCTGATGCTCTCCCAGTATAAACTCTCATTTTCCAAACCCCCAGCATTTCTGGGCACTTCTTAGACTCCATCCAGACCAACCAGGCTCAGATGGAAGTTTGAGAAACCCACCCCATAAGCAGAAGAACAATGGGAAGCTGTTTGGGCTGCTACTTTTCTAATGGAAAACAGACTGAAGGACTTTGTTTCGTGTGCTGGGGGAACTAAAGGAGGCTTTGAAGCTTTGCTGACTTTTCAGTATAGCAATTAAAATAACCCCTCATTTTAGATGTGCCCTCAGAGAAGAGCACCCATGGTGTCAGGCCATAGATCTAGGGATGATGGATCATCACCACCATAGCAGTTTGAGGGTGATGCAGACTGCACTTGGCACCTTCTCCATCCCTTGGTCAGGAAGAAGGGAGAAGATGGGTCTCATCCTACAAAATAAGTGTACACAGACTCCATGCTTTATCTCCAAAGCATCACACAGCTGTGAACTAGTTAACACCAACCTTCCATCTACTTGGTCACAAAGTTGTGGACCAAGCTGTGAACCTCAGGGGAGCAACACAGACCTCAAGTGTTGCCCCAGCTCACTCTTCCCCTGGCTGGATGTGCAGCTGGATCTCGTGTTACATCCCAAGTGCAAGGAAACATTCAAGTCCATAAGATGTTTGACACCAGGGATGTGTTTAGGAAGACGTGACCCTCCAGGTGAGGGTTTGGTGCTGGTTTGAGTTTGTGAAGAGCAACACACGAGCTGTATAACCAGCATAATCTTCAAGCAGGTTGTGTCCAGGAGACTGTAGATGCTGATAATGAAGCCAGTTAGACTCTTGAGGTGTTTCTTCATTTTTGGCTTGTTTTTAAATGCCTGATGTGATGTTTCCAATGGTCTTTTATGTTTCAGACCTTGGTAGGACAGCGGTAGGAATCTAGAAATATCTGAGGCATTAACAGTGTCTCTGTCTCTCTCCTTCTTCCCATCCAAAGATAATAAGAGCTGCAGGGCTGGCCCTTCCCCCAGAGCTGCAGGGCTTGTGTTGCTTTTCCTTGCATATTTTGGCAGGGAGAAAATAGCCTTGAAGGATGGTAAAAGACAGAAATATGCCGGAGCATCAGGAATCAGACCAGCCTCTTTGAGGACAGAGGAAGAGAACATAAAGATTTTTTTCTTTCTTTCTTTCTAAAGCCCTCGTTTGGGGGGATGGAAGGATCATAAA
Source organism: Brachypteracias leptosomus (assembly GCA_013401335.1). Taxonomy (NCBI): domain Eukaryota; kingdom Metazoa; phylum Chordata; class Aves; order Coraciiformes; family Brachypteraciidae; genus Brachypteracias; species Brachypteracias leptosomus. The sequence continues at coordinate 159,146 of VYZX01001609.1, read as the reverse complement.
GCACTTTTCCTGCACTGGAGAAATGATTTGAACTGACAGATTTCAAACTGAAATCAAAACTAGGGAAAAGCTGAATTTTTAAGAGCTCCTGCTTGCAGAGTTTAAAAACAAAAAGCTGCATTTGCTTTGCAGTTTTGCTGACATTATTTCTCAGGCTGTGCATTAATGACTTGAAAGTCGGGATAACTTCTTGACTGTTCCATTGATTTCCAAACCTGTTTTTGCTGGGTGAGGTGGGTGGTTTTTCTTCCCTTTTGTGCCCATTTACATCAGAGTGGTCACTGTGGCTCTGGGCTGTAGGTCCCCCTAACTGAGGGGGAGCAGGAGGTCAGGTTTGGCTGCTGTAGGCTAGCAGAGAATCATAGAAGGGTTTGAGATGAAAGGGACCTTAAAGACCATCTAGTTCTAACCCCCCTGCCGTGAGCAGGGATGCCCTCCCTGGTTGTCTACACTACCAGCTAGACCAGGTTGCTCAAGCCCTGTCCAACTTGACCTACATCCACATCCACTGGCTACATTGAACCCCTTCATGGGTGTCCCCATCCTCACCATGGGCTGTCACCCCTGGGAGCAAACACGTGGCTTTCGGGACCTGCCAACTTGCCTTTTGCATTTGTCCAGCCCCCTGAGCATCACTTGGAGCTGATGCAAGGTTGTGCCCTGCTTGCTGGGGATCCTGGCTCATCCCTAGGGCTATGATGCTCTGCTTGTCTGCAGTCCAAAAAGAGCCCCTGGGGACAACACCATCATGTGGCATCAAGGATGTCCAAGCATCAGCTGTGGTGACACCCGCTCCCCGTCTGCAGCAGCGCTCGCTGAGGTTGTTGCTCCTGGTGTGCCCATCTTGGGCTTGGCGTGGACGTTTTATTGCTGTCATCAGCCACAAGTGCTCCTGTGTGCTCCTGGGTACCTCTCTGATGATCTGGCACGGCCACAGCTCCTGCTGCTCCCTGCAAACCTGGCTCAGCTCCAGCGGGAGCCCGTCACGTCGCCTGGGGCTCCAACCTGGTGCAGCAGCACAGAGCTTGGCCTGGGGAGAATGGGCTGGCACAGAAGAGTCACTTCACTGTGGTGTTTAGTGGATATTCAGTTTTTTCTACAACTGCTTCTATCACCGTGAGCCCAGAGTGGCTGCATGTGAACAGTGAGTGTCAGATCCTACGGGAGGAGAGATGTTGAAGGAGTCACCAAGAAGTTCATCATAGAAGCAGCTCTGATTTAAAGCAGGGAAAAAAGAGGCAAAGAAGAAATACACGATGCATCAATGTCTTCAAAAAGAAAATGAAAATTATTCCACATCCCCAAAGAGCAAGGAGTCTGGTGTGGAGCTTTTTGTGGTGCTTTTTGTGGTGCTTCTGGTGCACACCACGAGTGGCTCTCTCTCTGCCATCACATCCCCTGTTGAGTTTCCCTGCAAGCAGCTGCACCCCTGGTGCAGGTTTACTCCTGAGCCACCCCAAACTGCCCCTGTCTGCAATTTATCTTTCTGCAGGAGGATGTTTTTGCCAATTTAAAACCAGAATTTCAGTCTCTCGAAGATGAGGTGGCTTCAGACGCCCACGGGTTTTGTTGGATTCTTTTTTTTTCTGGCATGTGTGCTTCCAAAAATGAGCAGGAATCCTTCCAGGGATGAGCACTCTAACTTCAACTTTTGGGAAGCTTTTATTTTTTTCTTGATTTCTATACATATTTTCACTCATTAGTGATGGCAGAGAGCCTACAGGTATTTATCACAGCATCAACCATCCAGCTTCTCCACAGCAGCCTCCAGCTTTTGTATAACACTGAGGAATTCAGGCAAAGTACAGGATGTACAGAACAGGGCAGGTAAATAAGAATTAAGAAAGCCCTGTTTAAAGTATATTTTTTTGTAAGAAAAGGATGAAAATTAAACCTCAAGTGAGGATGTGCTACATTAAGATAAAGTTGAGTTGTTATGCTGCATTTTAAAGTGCTGCTCTTTTGTTGCCAGGGTGTTAAAGCCAAACTGTTGGGGGGGGGAGTCTATAGCAAAGTACCTATAAAGAGGTTATTAAGTGCTAAATTTTCATCCTTTCTGTTGAATTGACCAATTGTGTTCAGTGGCTGGTGCCTTCAAAGCAAAGGTAGTCAGCAGGGGCTGAGACAAGGCTGGGGATGTTTTCCTCTTCAACCCCCAAGTTAAGGTGGGACCTGTTATCTTCAAACTCTTGAGAATGAGTAGAAGGAAAATTTAAGAAATAATTGTAAAAACAACAAAAAAAAGAAAGTGGGTAGTCTGACATACAAGTGAAATAAGCTTGACTTCTCCAGAGGGCTGGAACATCTCTCCTGTGAAGACAAGCTGAGAGTTGGGGTTGTTCAGCCTGGAGAAGAGAAGGCTCCAGGGAGAACCTATTGTGGCTTTCCAGGATCTGAAGGGGGGTCTACAAGAAAATTGAGGAGGAACTTTTTACAAGGGCTTGTAGATAGCACGAGGGGTAATGGCTTTAAACTGGAAGGGAGGAGGTTTAAATTAGATGTATGGAAGAACTCACTCTGGAGGTGGTGAGACACTGGCACAGGTCACCCAGAGAAGTTGTAGATGCTCCATCCCTGGAGGTGTTCAAGACCAGGCTGGATGGGGCTTGGAGCAACCTGGTCTAGTGGGAGGTGTCGGGGGTGGAACTAGATGATCTTTGAGGTCCCTTCTAACCCAAACCATCCTATATTTCTCTATGTATTTTGCAACCTGAATCTACGTTGTCATTTTGCTCTTTGGTTTCCACTTGAGTGAAGTTTAACACATCTCCGCGAAGAATGAGCCTGTAGTAAATACAATGATTCATCATTCCTAACGCAGTGAAAAGGGGAGGTGGGGAATGTCTGTCAAGTTCTCTTCAAGTCCTTGAATTCCATGTGTAGGGATTTTGAATAACCTCTGAGTTAGCAAATAAAAGCCCCAGTTTTAGTGTCGAGATGATATTTAATTGAAAAGCAGCCGAAGGGACATCCTCATTTTTAGGCAACTAACAAAAAAAGTATAAATACCAAATAAGTTTAAAATAAAGTAATTGGAAATTAATTGAAATTTAATCTTAATTAGGTGCCTGAAGTTGGATCGTCTGGATCCCTGGGGGTCCTATCTCGGTCTCTTCCCTTTTTTTTTTCTCCTCTGTAAGGCAAATGCCAATTAATATTTTAAAAGTGCTTTAAATAACTCCATGTCTGCAACCTGCTGCCAGTCGGTGGGACTCAGATGTTCAGAGGTTTAGGAACCTGTGTGCAGTTGTAGTTACAGAATAGCTGCAAAGGGGGAGAATCGTTCAGGTCTTTGTGTGTCTTAGATGCCCATTTTTCCTTAAAAGCAGAAGGAGAATCCCTCAGCTTTGCAGTTCTGCTTTGAAATATCACCTGTAGTGATTTTCTTCTCCTGGCTGGAGAGAAGAGGGAATGGTTCAGACCTCTTAGAGAAGTTATTTGTGTTTTTCTCTAAAGCATTTCTGAAGAACATCTCCATGTCTGTGGAACTTGCACCTCCAGCTGTGGTAGCACCTTAAGGCTGGACAGTGGTCCAAGATCCATCCTTTTGCACTTGAGGGCTTGGTTTTCATCTATTAAGGGTCCTCTTGGGTGTCTAGAGAGGCTTTTGGTTAACCCTGGGGTCCAAGGTGTCTCCACAAAGAGCTCCTAGGGCTGGAGGATGTGCCCAAGTGATTCCCTCCATAGTCCAGGGGATGCAGGTTTTAAAACTTCTTCTGAGGGCTTCGATGACTTCCTTGGGAAGATGAAGGTGCTGCCTCTGGCTGCCCCAGGGGATTTCACCACAGATCCTGCCCTTGACAAGCGAGGACACGACTCCTACCAGCCAGGAGGCTGGTGGTGGGGCCAGGAATGTCCTCCGTCTAGACGGGTGGTTCTGACTCAGGGATCGTGTGGTTTTGGGAATGGCCTCAGCAGCTCCCTCAGGGCAGGGCTCAGGTGCACCCACCCGCTGCTATTTCTGTCCTCGGGGAGGAAGAGGAGGCTCCCTCCTCATCCAGGCAGCCCAGCAGCAAGAGGAGCAAGATGCTCCAGAGACAAGCAGACCCTGGAGTGCTCCCTCATGCTCGGGCCAAGCCATTCTCCTGCTGTAGCATCTCCAGGGTGGCCTCGTTGGAGGAAGGAAGGTTAAATGGGCACAGCCTGTGGGGTTTGCTGGTGCAGGGTGCTGGGAGATGGAATCTCTCCCACCTCATTGCATGTCTCACCTGGGACACTGATGGGTCCCCACTGCTTGGGTAAGTTAGCAGCATGTTCTAACTCCTCGCTGAGGTTGTATCGTGATGCTTGTTGAGTCCAAGGTGTCTTTGTTGTGCTCAGAGAAGGTGTCTAAAAGGGACATCTTTATGTGAGGAGCTGTCACTTAATGGCTTGAACTGGGAAGCTTCTTGTTGCTGTGTAAAAAGAAGGAAAAAGTCAAGAAAGAAGGAAAACCAAGTTTTCTTGTTCTTCTCGGACATCCTTCTTGGTCTTGTCTTGAGTGGAGCTGCTCTGCTCAGCAGCTTGGGTGTGTCATACGTGCACACGGGGGGACAGGGACAGTGTGAGGAGGACCAGGTCCCCTTCCCCTTGCCCGGGTGTTGTGGAGTTCACCCTCTCACGACGAGCTCCTCAAGTTGACGCCGTTTCCTTCCACCTCTGGGAGCTCCAGCAGAGATGGGTTTCACTCAGGAAGCTGTGTTATTTATAGAAGAATTATTTGTTTGGACGTGAATAACCTCGGCATTTGTTGGCAGGGAGTTGGAGATCAGCTTCCCCGTCTGCTCTTACTGCACCTCTGCTGCCTGGGGAGACCCTGCTGGATCCTGGGATGTTCTCCTGGGCTGGATCCCTTCCTCCCTGTACCCCTGCCCATCCTGGGGCACCATCCCAGGGTGTCCCCTCCATGCTGGCTGTCTCCCACCATCCCTGATGGCCCCTACTGGTGGTGTATTTGCTGGTGCACAGCTCAGAAATCCTCTTTAAAAGCATCTCATGCACATTGGGTAAGGTGATGGCCCCCCCCCCAAAAAAAATCTGAGAAACCCCCATTTTTCAGCACAGTCCTCTGAAAAGGCACAAACGTGTGTTTAGCTGCATCTTACTCATTTTGCTGGTTTCCCCATTTCAGCTCTGAAGTGAAATCATCCCTCAAGCCTTTAACTAATGGAAACTTGGTTTAGGTGCCAAGATAGAGGCAGCAGAACCTGAAACTATTTTTCCAAAGCGCTGGAAACATTGCACAGCTACAGCCACCATAGGGGAGGCAGGGTGGAAACGTTCACACCAGGTTTGTTACCTCCAGTACCAGTTTTCCAGAGATAAGGTCTAAGCCCTTTACATTGTTCTGCACCAAAATGGATCCATTTTGTTGCTTCAATCTAAAGATTTTTTGTTTTTAAGCTGAATCATCTTATTTTGGCTGAGGGAAGGACCCTCAGAAGATGAATGGATTTCTTCTGCACGCTTCCCCGTGCTCTTTTTCATTGTCAGAGCAATGTAAAGACTCCTTAGAGTAATTAGGAATCTAGCTCTTTGTTTTCCTTTCCTCTTTTTATCTTCTTAAGATTAGGGGAGAGGGCTCCTTCCTCCTATTCAGCTGAGGGTCCACGTGAAATAACATCTCCCAGAGTGTGGTGTAGGGTTGGGTAATGTCATCCATAACACTGATGTGAGCATCTACCTCCCTTAATGTGCAAATTGAGAAGAAAACAGCCTAGTTTTTGGTTTGTTTTTTAAATGAGGTGTGTGGTTTGTTTACATAGGGCTTGGAAAAACCTCTGGAGCTCCTTTGCATGTACACGCAGTCCTCAGGCACACTTGTCTGACTGTCCTATCTGCTAATTCAAAGGTCAAAGTCTTGGAGGTTTCCCAGTGTATATCGTCTACCGTGATTATTTTTTCCATATCAGAAAAAAAACCCTTAAATCCACCAGTAATGTTTAATTATTTTTCCAGCTCTTGCAGAGGGGTTTATGTTTGCACTGGTGGGGTATTGCCCCAGTGAGAGCAGCGTGGCCAGCTGGAGCTGGAAGGGCTTTTTTTTAAATTTTTTTTCTTCTTTAAATTCTCTAAACGCAATTTGAATCTCAAGTACAAGAGCCTGATGAGGGGAAATGCTGCACCAGAACATTTGCTTGTGGTTTTTTCTCTCCCCCCCCTCCCTTTCCCCGTGCGTGCCTGCGAGAGAGGGAGAGCAAGGGTTTGTGTGCAGGGAGGGAGAGGCACCAGCCCAAATTTTCCAGCGGGGAGCTGCTGGGGCTTGGCTTGCCCGATGCTCTCTGCTTGGATGTTTAGAGGGAGGTGGAATAGCTCAAACTGGGGTAACTGGGCTTTCACCCACCCCTAAAGGCAGCAGCTTCTCAAGAGCCCTGCCTCTCCTTTGGTTCCCTTTTCCCCTGACCCCTTCTCCACCCGTCACTTCGTGTGTTTTTGCTTGGTCCCAATGGCTTTGGGTTTAGGATGGGTGAAGATGAGAAGTGCTGGCAGCGTGGGATGGGGAAGGTGGTTCCTGTAGAGGAGGAGTGCACCAGTTTGGGGTGACAGCCCCCAAGGTGGATGGTACCACATGCAACTTAGCTATGGCAAGATTAAATAAGGGCTGCTTATCTAATTAACCCCGGAGGATAATTATAGCAAGGAGGAGAAGTTGAGGGAATGAACTTTCTGGGTCTGACTCATCCACTTTGCTCCTCTCTGGCAGAGTGGAGTGGGTGGGGATGTCCCTAGAGATGCTTCCCAAGCCTGACGATGTCCTTGGACACAGGGTAGTGACTTCACCCAAACTATTTGGCTCTGGAGCTGTAGGACCCATGGTCAAGCTCGTGGCCCTTTGGCTCAGCAAGCAGGACTTAACACTGGGTCATCTTTAGGGTTGGACTCGGTGATCTTAAAGGTCTTTTCCAACTGAGATGATTCTGTGATTCTCTTGTAGAGCCCCAGGAGAAGGCAGGAAAGTCCCGATTCCTCTTCCAGGCGTTGGTTTGGGGTCCGAAGGGAGGCAGAGGGTTTGCCAGCATCACCCCCTTGCGTAACGCAGGGCGGGAGATCTCTGCTCAGCAGCTCCCGAGCCCTGTCCCCTGCCCGGCCGAACGGGGCCATCTGCACCTAATTAGGGCAGAGCTTCCTTCCAAGCAGCTCGTTCCTGAATGAACCCCGTTGAAAGGTGCCTTGGTTATATAAATGCTCCTCGTAGGTCCTCCCGGGCCATCCCCGGGAAGAACCTCAAGTAAGAGATGCCCCATCACCCACCCACTTAGCCACTCTTTATTCCACCCACTTCTCCACCGGGCTTCACCTGCTTGCCCACCCCACAATCACTCCAATATCAGACCCCCCCCCTCCTCACCCCCCTTCTCCAGCCCCATTTCCGTTGCCTTCTCACTGGATAGCGGTGATGTCCCCGCGAAGGAATGCCGGGAACCGCTGCCGTTCGGGATCTTCTCCCGGCCCACGGAAACTCCACATTCTTGGGCCAGCTTGCGGCACGCCAGCGCATTCCTGCTCCATGAGGTGGAAGCAATCCTGGGTGGTGTGAGCTGTGATCTCTGCGGCCCCGGGTGGGGAAGCGCCGCTTTAAAAAGCCTCTTAATTATATTCTTTCTCGGCAACGCAGCGGTGCCGTTTTTAGCCCATTACGAACACTGGGTTTTTTCTCTTCCCTCACGCCCATTAGCTGATTGACCTACTTCTTCTTCCTTCTTTTTATTTTTTTTTTTGTGCCATCACAAAATGTTCTATTTTCGGGCACTTTACCACAAGAAGGCGGGGGGGGGAATAAGGAGTGAGGAGCCCGGCCCTCTCCTGTGCCCATCTCCTGTGCCCATCTCCTTGCTCCGTGGTAGTTGGTTTAGTTGGTTCTTCACCTGGAAGCACAGATAAAACCCAAGTTCCCTTCACACCCTGCTTGTAGTTCCTGCTCTGGACTTCTCCTGAGTCCCTTGATTTCCTTAGGGAGTGATGCTGCTACAGGACTTGCCCCCAGCCCTTATGTTGCTGTGCTGCATCCATCCCTCACTGGTACCCAGTGTTGTGTTCATGATCCTGCTCCGGTGGGGTGGTTGGACTAGATGATCTTTTGAGGTCCCTTCCAACCCCTAATGTTCTGTGATTCCTTCATCTGGACCTGGGTGGTGCTTGTGGAGGTGGCAAGGGGTGATGTGAAACCCTCCACCAAAGCAGAAGAGTGGAGTTGAATGTGCTGCGTAGATGTGGAGGTGGCAGTGAGGTTTCATAGAGTCATAGAGCCACAGAAGAGTTGGGGTTAGAAAGGACTTTTAAAGGCCATCTAGTCCCACCTCCCTGCATTGAGCAGGGACATCTGCATCTAGAGCAGGTTGCTCAGAGCCCTGATCAACCTCACCTGCAATGGTTCCAGGGATAGGGCATTGACCACCTCTTTGGGCAACCTGGGACAGGCTCTCACCACCCTCAGAGCAAAAAAACTCTTCTCTAGTCTGAATCTCCCTCTTTTAGTTTAAAACCATCACCCCTAGTCCTGTCACAACAGGCCCTGCTAAAAAGTCTGTCCCCGTCTTTCTGACAGGCCTCTTGAAGACCTGAAAGGCCCCAAGAAGGTCTCCCCGGAGCCTTCTCTTCTCCAGGCTGACCAAGCCCAACTCTCCCAGCCTGGCCTCCCAGCAGAGGCTTCCAGCCCTCCCATCATTACTGGGGCCTCCTCTGGCCCCGCTCCACCAGCTCCAATAAACCAGGCTTCTGAAAGGTGTATTGGCAGTAGGCTAAGAGAGGACCTGGAGGATCTGGAGTCAGATGCATGTTGGAGTGATGTGCCCACAGGGTCCATCATCAATACCATGGGTGTAATTATCGTAATTCCTCACCTTGTCCTTAGACCTGGCAAGCCAGAGCCCCCTGACATGCCCTTGTTTAAATGCTGATCGATTTGAAGGGAAAGTTGATATATCCAGTTTTTTTATTAAGCAGAGATTCCTTCAGGCATCTGTTGAATTGTTACCAATGCTGCAGGGCATCTTTGGCCAGGGACAAAGCTCTGGAGAAGAGGTGCCCTGCCTCGGGGAGAAATGATGCTCTGAAAATACTGCTGCCTTTTGGGGGAGAAGATGGGATGTTGCAACCTCATGGCAGCCCTTAGGGTACCTGGTGATGACTGTGATCTCTCTTTGCTCCTTCCCTCTGAAGTTACCTCCATGTGGGGCCTGGTGGGACCTTTCTTCACACTCTACGCTCAGATGTTCATGTTCTCCCTGTACTGTGACAAGTGGATCAATAACTCTTGGCTTTCAATAGGGTTTTTGATCCCTTCAGCAGAGAAGACTCATTCATGCTCTCACAGGCAGGTTCCTCTACCTGTGAGGAGCATGGTGTCAAGGAGACCTTCCATCCACAGCCACCATGCTCAATTTTCTTGCAAAAGGTGTTAAAACAAGCCCAAGGTAGTGATGCCCAAGAAGCCTGTCCCACTGCTGGTTTCTCAGGTACTGGTGGAGACAGGTGGTGCTGGCATCACCTCATCCTTCCCTCAGGATGGATGTTGCCCAGAACCAAGCGTGTAGATTCATCTCATCAGGCTGGTCTTTTGCAGTTGCAGCCTTCAGTAGGTGTGGAGAGAGAAAACAAAGCAAATCCCATTGCAGCAGCTTCATCCATCCCTCCTCCCTGGTTTATTCTTGGCCTGCTGTGATACTGAGGGTGTATTTTTAGATCTGANTCTCCTGTGCCCATCTCCTGTGCCCATCTCCTGTGCCCATCTCCTTGCTCCTTGGTTTAGTTGGTTCTTCACCTGGAAGCACAGATAAAACCCAAGTTCCCTTCACACCCTGCTTGTAGTTCCTGCTCTGGACTTCTCCTGAGTCCCTTGATTTCCTTAGGGAGTGATGCTGCTACAGGACTTGCCCCCAGCCCTTATGTTGCTGTGCTGCATCCATCCCTCACTGGTACCCAGTGTTGTGTTCATGATCCTGCTCCGGTGGGGTGGTTGGACTAGATGATCTTTTGAGGTCCCTTCCAACCCCTAATGTTCTGTGATTCCTTCATCTGGACCTGGGTGGTGCTTGTGGAGGTGGCAAGGGGTGATGTGAAACCCTCCACCAAAGCAGAAGAGTGGAGTTGAATGTGCTGCGTAGATGTGGAGGTGGCAGTGAGGTTTCATAGAGTCATAGAGCCACAGAAGAGTTGGGGTTAGAAAGGACTTTTAAAGGCCATCTAGTCCCACCTCCCTGCATTGAACAGGGACATCTGCATCTAGAGCAGGTTGCTCAGAGCCCCGATCAACCTCACCTGTAATGGTTCCAGGGATAGGGCATTGACCACCTCTTTGGGCAACCTGGGACAGGCTCTCACCACCCTCAGAGCAAAAAAACTCTTCTCTAGTCTGAATCTCCCTCTTTTAGTTTAAAACCATCACCCCTAGTCCTGTCACAACAGGCCCTGCTAAAAAGTCTGTCCCCGTCTTTCTGACAGGCCTCTTGAAGACCTGAAAGGCCCCAAGAAGGTCTCCCCGGAGCCTTCTCTTCTCCAGGCTGACCAAGCCCAACTCTCCCAGCCTGGCCTTCCAGCAGAGGCTTCCAGCCCTCCCATCATTACTGGGGCCTCCTCTGGCCCCGCTCCACCAGCTCCAATAAACCAGGCTTCTGAAAGGTGTATTGGCAGTAGGCTAAGAGAGGACCTGGAGGATCTGGAGTCAGATGCATGTTGGAGTGATGTGCCCACAGGGTCCATCATCAATACCATGGGTGTAATTATCGTAATTCCTCACCTTGTCCTTAGACCTGGCAAGCCAGAGCCCCCTGACATGCCCTTGTTTAAATGCTGATCGATTTGAAGGGAAAGTTGATATATCCAGTTTTTTTATTAAGCAGAGATTCCTTCAGGCATCTGTTGAATTGTTACCAATGCTGCAGGGCATCTTTGGCCAGGGACAAAGCTCTGGAGAAGAGGTGCCCTGCCTCGGGGAGAAATGATGCTCTGAAAATACTGCTGCCTTTTGGGGGAGAAGATGGGATGTTGCAACCTCATGGCAGCCCTTAGGGTACCTGGTGATGACTCTGATCTCTCTTTGCTCCTTCCCTCTGAAGTTACCTCCATGTGGGGCCTGGGGGGACCTTTCTTCACACTCTACGCTCAGACGTTCATGTTCTCCCTGTGCTGTGACAAGTGGATCAATAACTCTTGGCTTTCAATAGGGTTTTTGATCCCTTCAGCAGGGAAGACTCTCCTTCATGCTCTCACAGGCAGGTTCCTCTACCTGTGAGGAGCATGGTGTCGAGGAGACCTTCCATCCACAGCCACCATGCTCATTTTTCTTGCAAAAGGTGTTAAAACAAGCCCAAGGTAGTGATGCCCAAGAAGCCTGTCCCACTGCTGGTTTCTCAGGTACTGGTGGAGACAGGTGGTGCTGGCATCACCTCATCCTTCCCTCAGGATGGATGTTGCCCAGAACCAAGCGTGTAGATTCATCTCATCAGGCTGGTCTTTTGCAGTTGCAGCCTTCAGTAGGTGTGGAGAGAGAAAACAAAGCAAATCCCATTGCAGCAGCTTCATCCATCCCTCCTCCCTGGTTTATTCTTGGCCTGCTGTGATACTGAGGGTGTATTTTTAGATCTGAGATCATGTTTGCTGTATCTAATGTGCTGGTCACAGGGATGCAGGCTTCCCTCACTGGTTGCCAGCCTAGGGGGTCCTTTCTTTGATCATGGATGGCTGGTTCAAAAAACATTAAAAAATAAAGTATTAAAGGGCTTCTAGCAACCTGTTGGGTTTTTTAATTGACCTGCAAAGACCAAAAAAATCCCATTTCATAGAATCATAGGATCATATCATTTGTAATAATGTATTGTAAGAATATGTTGCCATACAAAGGGGCTCTGCTATATTAAAATGATCTTTTCTTGGGAAACTTGCCTAATTGTCCAAATATATACATATATAATATATATATTTTAATTGAGACTGCAGATATTGAGGTTTTTTGTTTCACACCCTTTGATCATGGTAGTCTTGCATATTTATTCTGGTTATTCCCTGCCTGTCTGAAAACTGTTTATCTGATAAAAATTTAATTGTTAAGTTGTTGGTATCCTTTTTTTGGAAGGATGCTCTGATTCCTTTCCTCTTGAATACATGAATTCCACCCTTTTATCTCCATGTAGAGTCTTACCTGTGCAGACATGAAGCTCTTAAGGGAAAAGGGCATAGAGCATGTCAATAAAATAGCTATAAACCAAAATAAATCCACTATGTGGGTCTGTTGGCCATGACTAGTTGGCTATGATCGTTGACTAGTGATGGAAAATCATTCATCAATCACTGGAGGGGTGGTCACACATAGTCCAGAGGAGCTGCTCTAGATGGGCTTCCTACCTGCCCGACACGTCCAAATGAGCATAAGGTTTGCTGAGGAATAAGTGATGGAAAAACCTCTCCCCAACCTTTTCATGCTACCTCCTCTACATCCCATTTTTATTGGCTTGTTTAAAATACGGCGCAGGCAAAATCTGTTTCTCAGGAGTGACTTATGCTGGAGTTAAAAAACAGAAAGCAAATTTGGGCTGCCAGCCAAGTAAAACTTGGATTGGCTATTAAACCCAGGATTTTGTTGGCTAGCATTGTATCTGATTACATGAAAGTGTGGGAGCTAATGCTTTCTAAAGCTATTTTTCCAGCCTTTCAGATGTTCAGTTGTATCACCTACTGTTGCTGTTGAGCAAGACTCCCCTCCCCACCAGCCCTACGCCTTCTAATCAAACCCACGTGCCTCAGGAGAAGCACTTTTTGTCCTGCCTATTTATTTTTAAGTAGACGTAGCTCTTGTTCTAGACAAAGGATCTTTAAAATGAATGTATGGAATTGCAAAGGAGGTGGAGGAACCTGTTGATGGAAGCATCTGACCAGCTTGCATGTTTTCAACTGCTGGGAGGTGAGGAATGGTCTCAGCAGGTGTAAATTGCCCTGTATCTGTTGATATGGAGCCAACAGTCTGGCTCAGCCAAGGAGGATCTCCTCTCCTCTGTGAGGAGTGGGGTTTGACTTCAAGATGCATGAGGAGATGCACAGTCCAACCTTGCTTTGGAGGGGAAGCATCAGTTGGTGTGTGCAGGATCCTGGAGAAGAACAAGCAGAGCAGCCACCCCTTGAGCTGGTTCACTTTCCATTTTCTGTTTCCATGTTTATGTCTTTAGGTTGTGTATAAAGTTCCTCCTCTATAGACCATTGGAAAGAGAATATTGGGGTGATTTATCTCTTTCTTCACTGGGTCACTTTGGACAGATTTGTCTTCTCTGCTCTTAAACTCTTCCAATGAAAAAAATTGTCCTAGCTCCTTGGTCCAGTGCTTTGATGCCCTTACTGCAAACAGATTGTCCCTGATGCATAAACTAATGCTCCTTCCACTGAGTCCTCTTTGTTTTCTGGAAGCCAACCTCTCATTACAAGATGAGAACAAGTCTCTGGGAGCTGTGGTTTCTGTAGGACACCTGAAGCTGTGGGTGGGAAGCTTGAGGGAGTTGGACTTCTCTGCCTTAATTGAAAATAATTATGTGGGAGCTGTGAATTTCACTTCTGGAGGTGCTGGTTGATAGAGATGATATTTCTCAGTGCTGCTCCTCATGGTCATGAGGAGCTCTTCTGTAAAGTGTCTTTGGGGCTGGAGTTATCTTTCTATTCTGTGTAAGAGGAGGGTCTTGGCCCAAGGAAGAGTTTTGGTTTGCTACAATAATGCAGTGAGGATGATGAAGATGGCATGACATGTTTTGCTGGAGGACACCAACATTCAGGTGGCTTGGGAGGATGAGCAAAGATTGGGTTGATACTGTGAACATGCTGTTTATTTGGGGAAATTAAATAGCAAGCTGAGATGTTTGATTACCCTCCTTGTCCCCTGGGCAAGGTTTTGTTGATGGAAGACAGATTCCATCAGAGAGATGCTACAGGAATAACCTGAGATCAAAAGGGAGTTTCCAAATGTTGATTGCTGAGGGTTTCTATGATTTCATATGGTGATGGAGGTGTTTGCTGCCTTCTTCTCTGCCTCTTCTGCCAGCAATGAGGGTTTTCATCAGGAGATGTGATTCTCTGAGATGGAGTGAGGTTGGTGGCAGGTTTCTCTTGATGTGTGTGGCCAACATTGCCCCAGAGTCTGGTTTTGGGCAATGTTAGACAGTGTTGCCAGTTCCAGATCTCCAGTGCTCTGCAGCTCTGCTACCAAGGTTGGGGACCATGTGTTCTGCATTGAAAGGGTTACACTGACTACCTGGTGGGCTTGGCTCAGACATTCCTGAAATGAGTGGTCCATCAGATGGGTCCTGTCCCCCCACGTTGGATCTTTGGGCTCAGCACTACCACAAGAGAAATGTTTTCCAGGAGTGTACAGCTTCTGGGCTCTGCTTCATCTGCAGCAAAGTTGACTTTCCTGTTGTTGGCTCTTGGGTGAGGTCTTCTTGCCTCTTGGTGTTGAAGTCTCAAGGGAGTTGGTGCCCACAGCTTTGATCTCTGTAGCTGGTTGCCAGAGAGCTGGTTTTTCTTTTCCCTTTGAGGCCTCACCCCATGTGCTGTGAAGATGCCTGGGGCATAACAGTAGCCACAAAGCTTGTGAAATAGGCCAGGAAGAAATGACAAACATCTTCTTACTCAAAGTCATGCATTAGGTGATCAGATGCTACTTCTTATGCCAGCAGCCTTGGCTTCTTGTGCAAGTTTGGGGAAACTTGCCCAGCAAGATACCCAGAAAGTCCCCAGTGTTAGCCTGTATCAAGGAAGGTGCTGCAGGACTGAGAGCTCCTGAGGACAGCCTGGAACTCATGTTGCTTGGATCTCAGGAGCTATTGTGGGTCTTCACTATGGGCACTGGAAGGTACAAATCATTCAGGGTTTTCTGGGTCACTTTGATCCATGGTCAGAAAAAGACCAGGTGCTAACGTGCAGTTGTGGATGGATTGCAGAGCTGAGTTCCATCCATCCCATGTGTTTGTCATCACCAGCATCAGCTTGACCTCCCTCGTGGTTTTTCCCAGAAAAATCTTTGAGGAGGAGGCTGGAAGATAACCCCCCACTGTGAAAGACTTCTGGGGAGAAATGTTGTAAAGAAGTCCCAGCCAAACCCATCTGGGGAATCCCAGAGGGATTAAACTGTCGTGTTCAGGAGAAGAAGGTTGGTCTGGGTCTCCACTGTGGAGGGCACTGCCAAGGGAAAGCCACCACAAGAGTGCCCTGATGTTACAGATGAACAGTGCAGGAACTCTGAACAAGCAATATTTGTATAGGGAGTGCTTGGGAAGATGTTTTATCTTTAGAAGCAAGGATGCTTCATTAATCTCCCTGAATAATGCCAAGCCATCAATGACATTCATCATAGACCTATCTACATAATGAAAAGTAGCTTCACTTGGTCTGTACATGAATGGAGATTAGAAGCAACTGGATTTTCAGGCAACATTAGCAATAGTGTCCTGGGAGGTCAGGCAATGGAAGGACCCAGAGGTTGTGGTGCAGGTATCCAAGTAACTGGTTTTTTATGGTAAGGCCACATCTCTGTAACCCAGTAATCCCCCAAACTGGGAGAGCTGGGAGTGGGTGACATTTCAGTGTGGGGAAGTTGTGTAGCCAGGCTGGAGAAGCCAACTTCTCCTTGCAAGAACAGGGAGAGAAAAAGCTCATTTAATGCAGGTTTTGCACGGGATGCAGCAGCTGATGGGGTTTTGGGTACATCTGATTTCATGGGTTTACCAAAAAAATGCCTCAAAGGAAAGAAAATGGTAGAAGCAGGCTCAGAGGTTGGGTTGCTTTTTTTGCCCCCAGCATTTGAATGTTATTTTCTTCTCTCAAAGCCCAAACTTCCTACATCCTCTCGCCACATTTGCAGTTTTCTCCTCCCTGGGGTTGGTTTTAGGTCCCTGGCTGGACAGGGTGGGTTGCCACAGAAGTGGTTTTGGCCAATGGGCACTTGTGATAACCCAGCAGGGAGGCTGGTTCCCAATCTCAGCAGCAGTGCAGAGCCCTGTGGGACACCAGCAGTGGGTGACACCATGACTGGTGATGCACAGGTCCTTCAGGACATAGAATCATAGATGGTTTGGGTTGGAAGGGACCTCGAAGATCATCTAGTTCCAACCCCCCTGCATGGCAGGGACCCCTCCCACTAGACCAGGTTGCTCAAGGCCCCATCCAACCTGGCCTTGGACACCACCAGGGATGGAGCATCCACAGCTTAGAGGTATCCCTAACCCAGAGGCAGATCTGAGTCACAGGGAGATGATTCTCCAGCAGTTGTTGGGCTGTTACTTGCACCAGTGAATGGGATGATTAAGGATCAGGGAGTGTTTTTTTTAACCAAACTCTGCATCCATTTGGTATCATGGAAAATCATTGATACATAACAGTGGGAAGTAGCAAGCTTGATGTCGAGGAGGACAGCAGGGGTTGAAGAGCTCTGACTTTACCACTCATTTTCCATTGACAGTGTCCTGCATTTCTCCTGTGCCACCACTCAAAAGGCACAGGAAGCTTTAAACTCCTTTCAGACTACTTGAAAGAAAAGCTGGGCTGAGGATGAAGGAGTTGCTGGCGAGCTCCAGCCTTGCAGCTCCACAGCTTGTGCAGAGAGTTCACCAAACACTAACGGAGCAGCAAGATCAGTCTGTCAACATCAACTCCTGTGAGCAGGACTCCTTGCTGCTCCTGCCAGGCTCTCAGCATGGTGGAGGGGAATTCATAGAGTCACAGAATCACAGAATGGTTGGGGTTGAAAGGGGTGTTTGGGGGTCATCTCCTCCAAGCTCCTTGCTAAAGCAGAATCACCCAGAGCAGGGTACCCAGGATCATGTCCAGGCGCCTTTGGAAGGAGGAGGAGACTCCACAGCCTCTCTGAGCAGCCTCTTCCAGGCTCTGCCATCCTCACAGCAAAGTTTTTCCTCACGTTCAGATGGAAAATAAGGTGAAAGTCCTCTGAGATCCTGGAAGAAAGTTATTCTATTCCTGTTCTATTCCGTTCCGTCCCATCTCATCCCATCCCATCCCACTTGGATTGGTGTCAGTGACCCAAGCAGGCATGGAGGGCTGCAGAGGGTGTAGGAGAGGGGCAGCACCAGTGCTGTGGTCCAGCAGGTCCCTGGCTGCTGTGTCCCAGGGCGAGCAGCAAGTCCCTTCTCCCGGCCTTTGTGGCGGCTGCTGCGAGAGCTGATCAGATTTCACCCCAGAATAACTTTCTTCTGCAGACAGTGGTGGCCATTATAAGGTCTGAAACCCGAGCGTGGCCTGGCATTGGTTGCTTTGTCAAGCCAGAAATGTGTTGCCTCTGTCATCTCTCCTTAAAAACTGTTTTCCCCCAGTTGTATTTGGTGGTGGGACTGGGGAACCAGAGCTTCTCACCACCTTCCCCACCTCCACCCTGTGCTGCTGAAGCTGGTGTGTTTTCATGCCCTGAACCAATTGTTGGCATCTGATGGAGAAGCATCTCGGGGGAGAACATCCCCTCCTGCTGTGTTTCCATATAAAACTCCTCAGTGTTTATTTTGTAGCTTTTCTTGTCGTGCTGCTTCACGTTGAGAGTTGTCCAGTGTCCGTACGCGCACGTTCCAGGGCAGCAAAGGGACCGTGGAAAGTGGCAGGTCAGGGAATTTGTTCCTGGGGTCCAATTTTCTGCCTTTAACGAGTCTCTTGCTGTGTAGCCCAGAAGAGGAGCAGGAGCTTTGCAAGCATTACTCGTGTGAGCACCTTTCTTCATGGGGTTGCCAGCATGCAGGAGAACTGCAGCCTCCAGTTCCCCTCTAATTAGGGCATTTCTCCTTGAGGAGCAAACCTGGAGGAGGTGGTGGAAGAGAGTTGTCCACAGGCTATTGGCTCTCTGCATGAGATGCTGTGCTGGGTTTATGTTAGCTAAGAAATACCATCTCCTCCTAATACCAAGAGAAGACACAGTGCAAAGGTAGAGAAGACAGATGATGACTCACAGTTGTGTAAACCCCATCCTCAAGTTTCTCTTCACAGCACACAAGGAGAGCTGGAGACCTGCAGGAGCTGAGCAGTTGTGGGAATTCCTTTAAGATGGGCAGTGCTGGAGCTTCACTCTCCCCATGGGGAACTGGGGCACAGACCAGGTCTCCCCCTGAGGTGGAGGTTGCAGATGTAGCACTAAGTGGGACGATGCTATTGCTGTATCATAACACAGCAAAGCCTTTCTCTGGCTCTTCCATGCTGGGTGGGTGCAGTCTGCATCTCTCCAGTTGCATGAAGGAAGGGAAGATTTCAGTTGGAAGAGACCTACAACCATCATCTAGTCCAACTGCCTGACCACTTCATGGCTGACCGAAGTTAAAGTGTGTTATTAAGGGCATTGTCCAGATGCCTCTTAAACTCTGACAGGCTTGGGACACCAACCACCTCCCTAGGAAGCCCATTCCAGTGTTTGACCACCCTCTTGGTAAAGAAAGGCTTTGTAATGTCCAATTTAAACCTCCACTAGGGCAGCTTTGAGCTGAGTTGCAGCACCTTGACCTTCCCCATGGTCTCCTGCAGCATGTAGGCTACTACTCTCACCAACACATCTGTATTTTTGGTTGCTCATCCTCTTACTGTGTTTTCCAAACTTTGCTTCTAGCCAAGAAGAGCTTCTAGCACCATTTCTGAGCATCCAGCAGGATGCTTCTTTCACACCTCATTTCTGGATGCTGTTTGAAGGGACACAAGTAGGGACTTACAGGAGTGGTGAGGCAGGATTTACCCACTGCAGGATCCCAGAGAATGTTGTGTAGCTCCTCTAATTGTCTAGATTTCTGTGTATTTACCACAGTGTCACTGTGGATTGACTCGGAGCTGCTTGAGGAGCATGGTTGCTGATGGGCTGTAATCAATAGCCTGGGGGGTAAGAGAGGGGTCAGTGGCTCCCAGAAATCCTGTCACTTCTCATGTTCATCACTTCTGGGTAGTGTAGGTTGAATCTTTTCATCTGGGTGATTGGGATGTGTTGCTGCACTTCAGGGGAAAACAACAGGATGCACGGGAGGGGATTTTCCTCTGCAGGAAAATCTGCTCCTCCCTCACCCTCCACAAAAATACCTGCTTTCTGTTTTGTTGGAAATTTCTTCCCAAATATTATGGAATTGGGTCAAAAAATCTCAAATCCTTCCTGTGGTTCTTTGGTAGTTGAAAATGGATGTTTTAGCCAGACATGGGGAGGAAGAGGAAGAATTTTTGGTTTGATTGAAAACTTGCATTAACTGGTAAAAGCTTTTCAGGTTTCAGGGAAGAAGTGTTGAAGTCATCATTGCTTGGAGTTGGGAGAGCAGTTGGGTTTCTGCATCAGCTTTAAGGCTCAAAAAATGGAGATTTCACAATCAACCAGAAAATGTTGTCCTGTCAGAGCCTTGTGATATTTCCCTAGATATTAAAGGATGATCTTCACTTTTTCTCTTCCTTTCCTGGCTGCCCTAATGCTGGTGGTCAGCATTGATAATACCAATGCTTGGACCACCATTATTAGCTGCTGGAGCTACATCAGCTACTGCCCAACTTCCCCAGTCAAGTAGGGACTTAAAACAGTGGCAAAATGGGGCTGTAGGGGCTGTTTGGGCTCCTCAACATAATTTGGGGGACTTTCATGGGCTGCAGCAGTTAAGGGAGAGGAACCAGTGCTGTCAGGCCTTGTTCTTGTGTGATCTACCCTAGAATGCTGCTCTAGCAGGGAGGTGGGACTAGATGATCTTCAGAGGTCCCTTCCAACCCCTGTCACTCTGTGATTCAGTGCCATGTATGGCCAAACCAACCAGCTGAGCAGTGAGAAGGTGTCATTTCAAGGACCAACATCCTCTATTCTTTAAGTGAAATGTCCACATTGACCCATACCATGTGTTCCTGGTAGGAAGAGCATCATGGAAACCTCCCCTGGGAAAGAGCTGTGATTGCAGTGCTGCCAGATCATTTCATCTCCCCCCTCAAACGAAGCCTTGCAGCTCCTGGGCTGTTTTTGTAAAATATAAATAAAAACGGGGCGAACAAGAGTTTTATTCTGCAGGAACAACACTGCTCTTTGTTCTGAGCTCCTGCAGCCTTTCGTGGGGATACGAGGAGCAGAATGAGAAGCTGGTTGTAGAGGAGAGACAAGGCGGGTGTCTTGCTGTGCCAGCCACAGGCAGGAGGTGGTGAATTCCCTGGTGAAAGGTGCATTTCCAGCCCATGTTTCTGCCTTGGGAGAGCTTGTTACAGCTGAAGATACAGAGTCAGCTGAGTGCTGGTACAAGCTGTTAACTGGTGAGCTCTTCCAGTCAGCTTTTTTTTTTTGGTTTGTAGGGAAAAAAAAAAAAAAAAAGGAGTTTCACTTTGCTTTGAATGTCTCTGAGATTCTTCCCGTCCTCCCTGACTCAGCCCCCAGCTCTCTCCCCTCCCTCCTCTTTGACGTTGGCACTTGAGGGCAGGATCAAAGTGGGTGAAATGAGAAAGTCTCCTCCTTATGGTGACTCATCGCTGGCTTTGGTCAAGGGCTTTGGGCTGGGTGGTGTGAATAGCAGGAAGGGGAAGGGATGGATCTCTGCATTGCCTGGCTCCTCCCGGGGCTCCTGCATCCACAGCATATCTGCTCGTCCTCACTTCACACCCAAGCTAACGTACTTTTCTGCTTTTCCTACTTCCAAGCCAAAGCTAAATATATCGATTTTTACTCAGGGAGGGAATCTTGTCAAACCTGAGATCTGATCAGATCGTTTAAATTGGTTTTTTTCTCTTTTATTTGCTGCAGAGAGGTTGAAGCGATGAGCAGCCAGATGTTTCCCCAGGTTCTCACAGGGCAAGGTTGTGGCCAGGGTTTGAGTTTTACACCTCAAGCATTGCACAGACATTTTATGGTTTTAAGTCCTGGGTAAATTTTCCCTGTGGGGAGCTTCTCAGCTCTTGCTCTTCAGCGTGTGGGGTGCATGCAGCAAGAGGGAATCCCCCTTATGGATGTTCTCTGTTGTCTAATATTGGTTTCCAGCAATAGAATCCATGCCCCTGGAGCTCCTGAGGTTCAGAAGAGAGCTGAGACAAACCTCAGACTGAACCACAAACTTTGTCATCTTTTAAAAAAGAAAGTCTTGAGAAGGCTGCACAAGCTTTGTGCAACCTGAGTTTGTGCAAGAAGCCAGTTTGTCATGGAAAGGGGAGGCAGGAGCACTCTTCCCACCCATCCCAGATACTTAGAAAATCTTAACAAAGAAAGGAAAATAATTATTTAATGGCTGGGAGATGCTCAGATTCAGCCCCTTAGCCCACAGTGCCTGTGGTCCTCCTGAGCTGTCCGGGATGCCTTTGGGATGTGGAGTAGGATTCATCGTTCATCCCAAGATGGGATAAACCCCTGGCATGGTGGGACTCCCCCATGGCCTTGCTGGGATCTTGGGACTTGTCTGTGCAGGTGGGGAGGTCCATACGGTCACCCCAACCAGGAGCGTGTTGCACACTCAGACCCACCTAAAGAAGCCAGCCTGGGGCCACCAAGAAGGTTCTCCTTTCTGCTCCAGGGAAAAGTCTTGTTGAGGGGTTCGTTCAACTGCTTCAGGTTCAGGATGCAGAACTTTGAAGCAGATGTGGCCACCACATTGCACACAACCTTCTCTCCTTCCAGCTCCTGGTCTCCTCTTCCTGCAGGGACTTTGTGGTGCCCAGCAGGCCCAGAGGCAGCTTGGGCACAAGGGGCTTTTGCAGCATTTTTATACAGCGTTTTACAAGAGGAGCAGCAGAGTATGATGGTGACTTTAATTCATAGCACTTAGATGTGGGTGAAAACAAAACTTTCCTTAAAGCTCCTTCTTCTCCAGGCATTGCGTTTCCTCTTAATACGTGGAAATTACATTATTGGCCAGTGTGGTTCCAGCATTTCTTTTTATTTTTACCATTTCCATGTCTGCTGTGGGACAGGAAGCAGAGGCAGCAATCCCTCACATCCAAAGATAGGACCCAGTTTGTTTTATCTTTACTTTGGCCGTGTTAAATTTTGCTGAGCACGTCTTGGCCGAGCTCCAGGATGCTGGACCAAGCCCACCACATTCAGCCAGAAGTGAATAATTACTACTTTGCAGCAGCAGCGTGGGGAGGGACCAAAAAGTGTTTGCAAAACTCTTTGAAGATAATGACACCCCCCAATTCCACCAGCAGGGACACACACAGAGCATGCTCCAGATAACTCCTTAATGCTCCATGATTAGAGGAGCAGACAAGAAAACACCCTTCTCCAGCAGAGCCCAGTTTGGACTTCCTTTAAGAAGGGAGTGGTGGAAGGGAGGGCTTGACCAAAAATAAACCAGCATCTCAAAGGCAGATGGTCCTATTCACAGACCTAAAATTACACCAGCGGAGGGACCAGGCGGGATGAAAGGAATTAGCATCTGGTGGCAAAGGGAGGGCAGTGTCACGGCGTGGGGTGGCTGACCAGATGGTCCAAGCTCGGTCAGATGTCCTCCTGCAGGCACTTTCAACCTCTCCCTGCTTGCAGACCTCTCTGTATTATTTTTATATTTATATTTTTTTTAATTTCCGAGGAGGTGCAGATTCCTCCAGAGCAAATGTAGGCTGGCTGGCAGGAGGCTCACATCTCCCAGTTACCTTTTATGGACCTGTTATCACCCGGCTTCTGCAGCCGCTGCAAGTCCCAGTGAGTGAGTGCTGAGGAGCCTTCACTCCATGGTTATTCCCCAGGGAGCAGGGAAAGCCCATAAAGGCTCAAACATCTGGTTCCTCAATAAACGTGCAACCAGCAACCTAATTTCTGTGGGCTCCTCACGTTATCCTAGCTGGAATTAGTGCAATGAGCTGCTGGTTGTGGCCTTTATGGATGCTTGGGACATCATCCTCCTGCATCCCACATGGATGCTCTCCAATTGTCTCCTGGAGCAGCATTTCGGGGTGCAGAGGGGCCAGTGTTTGTTTAAAGGGTTGTTTTCCCTTCTCAGCTGGAGCCCCCGTGCTGTGGATCCCATCAGCAGCCTGATCTAGGTTAAAATGACCTTTTTTAGTTTATTCTCCCCCTCCTGATGTTATTTTTATCCAGGAGGAGGCCAGTGACCTGGTTTATGGCACAACCCCATGAAATTGTGTTGGAGGGGTTGGGACGTGGAACCTGGTACCTGTACTGACATAAGGGGACCCCCTTGTCCTCCATTCCCATGCTACAGGTGCCTTTCTAGAGTGTGGCTTCAGCGACTACCTGAAAACTCCCAGAGTTTAAAACCCCTGTTGCAATGCAAGAGAAAACCTAAAAACTCAGACTCATGTATATGGGAGGGGCTGGATCTGATCCGGGGTTTGTAAATGTTGATGGTACAAGATCTCACACCCCTCTGCAAAGGATGGGGCTGAAACCTCTGACTGGAGGGGGTTCACCTTCCACCGTAGCCACATTTGACTTTTATTTTACTTTTGAGCTCGTATTCCAGGAAAGCCCATTAAAAGCTGGCAGCCCGAGCCAACGTGTGATGCCGGAGGAGCCGCGCCGGTGGTTGGGGATGACGGATGGCGCGAGGTGTCGGTGGGAAGGAGGGGGGAAAGGGGATGTTCTCACTCTGCTGAACTTCCTTCCTTTGTGTTTCCTCCGAAGCCGCGCTGGATGCGGCCGCTTTTTGCAGCCTTCCAAGCTCGGGTTTAATTGTGGATGATTTCATCCCGGCCTTTTTTTTTTTTTTTTTCATGTGGAAGCCAGTGGCCTGCGTCAGGCAGCAGTGAATTTAGGCAGATTTTATTTGCATGTGAGTCATTGAGCTTTTCCAGCTGAATGTCACCAACTTGGAATTTCGCTCGGATTTTGTTGTTGTTGTTTTTGTCGCTTGGTGTTTTTCCACCGGGCTTTTTCCCCTACCCCTCGTTGCCTGCACCCAACCTCCATCCCTCCCCCCAAAAAAACAAATAGGAAAAGGCTAAATGTGAGTTTGAGTTGGCAGCAGGAAGGGCCGGGGTTCTGGATGTTGGGGGAAGGGGGGGGAAAAAGGATGCTTTATGTCACTGGGAGGGAAAGAGCGAAGCCAAGTCAAATTGAGGGCTCTAATTTGGGAGCGGTGTTATTACAGGTCAGAGGGAGTCAGTTACTGGCTAAATTGGGAGAGCTGTCACATGTGGGAGCTGCAAATGCTGCTCACATGGCTGGGGCACACAGGCTTTTGGACAACTCTCTTTGGGTTTGTTGACAGTGCTTTGAAAAAATAATAATAATAATAATAATTCCAAAATCTGTTTGTTTTCCCCCCTCCCAAACCCAGTCTCTGTAGCGGTGCCTCCGCCGCCTGCTCGCTCAGACCCTCGCCTGCCCTTTGCACAGAGAATTTTATAAATAGAGCAACTCCTCCATTATGTGCAGCTTCAGTCTCTTTATTTTTATACTGGAATCTGTTCAATGATTAACAGTTTAAACCATGTGCTGTATATCAATACCTTGCATACCCTTCATAACTTATTTTTAGTATTATTTCCCCCCCCCCCCCCCCCTTCGAAATCCTTTACCCATGTTAGGCAACGTAATTATGACATTCAGATAATTTTATTTTTTAGCCCTTGAAGAAACTTTATTTGCATTTCAATTGGGCTCCTGCTAAAAGGCTTTTTGCAGTTGAAATTAAGAAGTCAGAGGAGCATTTCCTTCGTGCCTGTGGTTGTGCCTCTAGTCCCCTCGACCAAAGCCAGGAAGATTTGGGTGTTTTTGTGGGTTAGGCTCAAAGGAAAGATACAGGAATCTCGTGTTTTATTTCTTTGGCTTCCTGCATCCTAGGAAATTCCACTGAAAATCTGAATTTGAGGGCGTGTGGAGGCACATGAGCAATATAACCCCAGCAGGCAGTGAACTCCTGTCCCACCCCGTGTCCCAGAAGCAGCAAAACCAGCAGCGTTTTGCCGTTGAGGAGCTCACGAGCTCCAAGAAGTGATGAGACCTCTGGAAGCAATCTGCAGCCCCCTGTTTAATTAGACTTCTAATCCTTGCTGACCCATCCCTTTGCTGTGGGCCAAGCTGCCTCTGTGGGCCTCCTGAGCTCAGTGAACTTTGCACAGCAGCCAACAAAAGCCACTTGACCCAGGATCTCGTCGGGATATCTTTGTCCATCAGACCTGGCACGGCTGCTCTGATATTTCTGTCTCCTGGTTGCATGCACAAGAGCTGATGGATTCCCCTCCACTCTGCTGGCCAAAAGGGGTGGCATTTTGGTGTCATTTCTGCTGTGATAGCTTTTTCCCACCCATCCTATGTGGATGGTGCTCCTGCTTTCCTACACCAGTGGGTAGAGGTGGAGAAACAGCTCACTTGATGTGTCCACACCTTTGATGGTGCTTTTTGTGTCTTTGCACCCTCTCTGTGTCAGGTGTGTTCCAGGCACAATTTTCCTGCACTTTCAAACGACCATTTTCATCTGAGGCTTGGGAGCAATGATGTTCCTGGTGCCCAGGAGCTTGTGCTCCAGAAAATGAAGAGAAACCAGTGCTGTGAGTCCTTGTCTGGTGTCAGGCTAGCTTCACTTTTCAGGACAGCTTTCCTAGGAGGTTGGTTGGTTTGTCTACCAAGTGTCTGTCCTCCTCCTGGCCTTTGGGTGAGAAGTGAAGAATCATAGAATGGTTTAGGCTGAAAGGGACCTCTAGAGCTCATCTGGTCCAACCTCCCTTCACAACTAGGGACATCTCTACCTAGGTCAGGTTGCTCAGAGCCCCATCAAGCCTGACCTTGAATGACTCCAGAGATGGGGCCTCCACCACCTCTCTGGGCAGCCCAGAGGTGGTACCTCATCCTTTCTGATGCCCCATCATGCTCTAAGCTCTTATATCTGACGCTCAACCATTTCCCATGTTTTTCTGCCCAAGCACCAGACAGAACCTGTGGTATTTTCACTTCTTTTGCACCCATTGACACCACTGGTCATCAGTGTAGTCACCACTCCATGAGACCATGCAGCTGGACCTTGGCTTGTGAAGCCAGTGGAGCAAATTCATCTTTCCCAAGGTGTTTTGTAGCACCGACCACGTTGCATTGAGGAGCTCGGGTGCCATCACGTGTATGATGTCTGTTCCCTTGGCACCTGAGGGGCTTTTGATAAGGTTTTCCCAGCGTGTTGCCTTTGCTGTGAGTCAGTGAGATGCTCCCAACGTCGCAGAGCTCTGCAGTAAATTAAAAGCCATGTTGCTAGGGAGTGTTGTGATGATCCATGGCATTACTCTCCGTGGCGTGCAACAGATACAGCCTAGAAAACAAACCCATAAAACCTCCCGTCAGATGCACGGTCTGAAAACCGAGTCTACTCCAGCTTGATGTTACACATGTCATGGAAAAAGACTCCAGCTCCTGCTGAATTTCCTGAAAGTCTGCTTTGGGCTGGAAACCGTGGTGGCTGCAGCCAATTTAGAGAAGGAAAAATCCCTGCTCTTGTTGCTGTCTGCAGAAGAGCCTTAATGATCATGCCGTGCGAGTCTCCAGAGCTAAAAATACCTCACTCCTGGGTTGGTACAAACAGCCTCCTAAGAACTGGAGCTCTGGCAAGCTCGGAGGTAGAGGGGGGAAATAGTGTCAGAAATGGGGAAATCATTTTGCTTTCTACTCACTCTGCAGCAGGGTAGAACCAGGTTCTGCTGTTCTCCTGGCTCTCCGCTGAATTAAGGTGTGTTTTGTTGAAGGAGAGGTGGTCAGGCACTGGACCAGGCTGCCCAGGGAGGTGGTGGAGTCACCATCCCTGGAGGGGTTCAGAAAATGAGTAGATGTGGCACTCTGAGACATGGTCTTTGAGTCAGGGAGATGTTGGACAAAGGTTGGACTTGATGGTCCTAGAGGTCTCTTCCAACCTAAATGATTCTATGATCAGCCTGTTTGGGGTGACAGGATGAGAAGATCTAATGGAGGGTTGTCTTTGAGGCTGGCTTCAGTGCTGTAATTCCCAACTCTTGCTAATGCTGTCCCTGCTGTGAGATCAAGAAGTGCAGTCCCAGCTTAAGATGATCAGCCTGGGGACATCTTTTCCAGTCCTTTCTTCCATGCAAGGAAGGGACTGATGCTACAAAATGGACACTTGATGGGGCTGCTGTGGAGAGCTTGATGGAGAGGGGAGCTACTGGACTTGATGTCCAAGGAGAACTGCCTTTAAAAGGGCAATGAGTCAAGTAGGGCTCTGGGGAGACCTTCTTGTGGCCTTTCAGTACTTAAAGAGGGCCTACAAGAAATATGGGGACATACTTTTTAGCCTGTTGGGACAGGACAAGGGGTGATGGTTTTAAACTAAAAGAGGGTAGGTTCAGACTAGAGAGAAGGAAGAGATTTTTGATGCTGAGGGTGGTGAGAGCCTGTTTGAGGTTGCCCAGAGAGGTGGTGGCTGCCCCATCCCTGGAACCATTGCAGGGGAGGTTGGCCGGGGCTCTGAGCAACCTGAGATAGTTGCAGATGTCCTGGGGTTGGACTAGATGATCTTTAAAGGTTCCTTCCAACCAAACCATGCTATGGTTCTTTGATTTGTTTTGGCAGGCAGGGACACACCTTTCACAATGCACAGAAAATGAGGCCAATGTTGGCCAACGTGCTTCTTGCAACCCAGTAAACCCATCCATGCTGCCTTGGCAAGTGTGAAGAACTTGCACAGAGGAGGGTGCTGGGGGTGGTTGCAAGAAGGTTGTGTCTTCTGGACAGTTTTCAGTGGCTAAAAATGCCCTGTTACATTTCCCAAGTCAAAGGGATATCATGTAGTTAATTTACACAGAGATTCTTCATCTTGGGCATTAAATATGAAGAAGATGCTCCCTCCCCAAGTCCCCTGTGCTTCTGTCAGTGCTGAATCCTGCAGTATAATCAGAAACTCTTTGCTTTTGATGGCTGAACAGCTCTGGTCTTTGTCCAGGGAAGCACCATTGCCTGCAGCAGGGACTTCCCTGGCCACCTCCTTCTGTGGGACCTGCTGTGCCTAGTGCTCCCGTTTTATGGCATCACTTCCCTGCATCCACCCGGGTCTGTTCCCCTCCCCTCCTGCTCAGAGCTTCTCTGCAGTAACTGCTCGGGTGGAAAAGAAACATTAGGAAAGTACTTCATGTATTTTTAGCCTTTTAGAACGTGATGTAGCTGCTGGAAACACGGAGGAGAACCAGCACCCTGTGAACCCAGAGGTTGCAGTGCATCACCAGTGAATTTTCCATCGAGGGCTGGTGCTCCTTGGCACCATCACCAAGCTGGGGGGCAAGGTGGGTTGTGGGCACTGGAGAAGGAAAATTATGTCCATGCCTTGTCATCTGTCTGTCATCTCCTTATGGATTCTGATGAAGGTCCTTCTGTCCTTCAAAGAGGTCATCTGCACTTAAATCTGCACAGAAGGCCACCAGCTGGGGAAAGGGGGATTCAGTAGTTGCCATTATAGACCATATAGACCATTGCCATTCTCATTAGAGACCAAAGATGCTGGGGTAGCACTGAGCTGTTGCAGCTAGAAGGTCATAGCTCTTGGTGCTCCAGGATGGAAGATGTAGAGCCACGATTGACACAAATAGTTCTCCAAGCCCTCCTGGTGTCCAGGGTTTGTTTGCAGATCTTCTGGATGTTCTAAACTCCTAGCCAAGGCTTGTTACAGGGGAAGAGCTTCACCACTCCTCAAGTCAGGCTGTTAGACCTGCATGAGAGAGACCAGCTGCGAGATTTTCTTGGTTTTTCCCCTATCAAATCCTGCCTTATCCCCCAGGACAAGCAGTTCTGGGGACCTGGGAAGGAGCAGTCCCTGGGATGCAGAGCTGGCCTCTCCCAGCTGCTGCAGCAGAGAGGTGGGAGATGCCAGGAAGCCCCGGGTGCTGGATCCAGCAGGCAGGACACTGGCTGGCACGGCTCCCGTTGCCTTCAGACGTATAGGATTAGGTCCTCCCAGCTCCACGCTGAGGTCAGCTCTAGCACAGGCATAAATTCCAACCCGTCTGAGCAGAGCAGGGGGAGGTTGATGGGGTTTACACACCACACTGCAGCCTCCTGGAGTGCTTAGAAATGCTGGAGAGGAGCTTAGAAACCTCACCGGTGTCTTCTTGCCCGGGTTAGCCACAGGTTTGCTTCAGTTCTGGGGAGGTGAGGAGCAGGATTCAGGTTCACCAGGGTTTCAGTGTCCTTGTGTGTCTTGGCAGGCCTGCACCAACCTTTATGGTGGAGGTTTTTTTCCTTTTAATTAGTGTCGGCTGCAATAACAAAAAGGCACATGCTGAAATTCTTATTTTTGGGGCTCTGGTGGAGGGTGAAGGCTGCCAGGTTTAATGGGGAGGGTATTGGTGTACTCCAAGTGGGGTACAGAGAAGGTTTCCAACAGGGTTCTCATGGTGTTCTCGTTGGTGTTGGTCTTTGGAGTGAGGCTGATTTAGGAAGAGGATGATGTGAATTATCCCAAACAAGTGTTGTGCAAGTGCTAATTACTGCAAATACTAATTTAAATCCCTTCATCTGGAAACACGCTGTAGTTCACCTTCAGTGGAGCTGCTGAGGCAGGAGCCAGGGCAGAAGTTCACATCCACAGCAGAACTGGGGAGAAGTTTCGTGTGATAAGTGGTTGGACCATCTCACAGACCAGTAAATCCAGTTGCAGAAAGGCTGGGACTGGCAGCAACCTGCCCCTGGTCAATACACGTGGTGCAGATTCAAACCTGTGGTTGAAATCCCTTCATTTTTTGCTCTTCTGCTTTAACTTTGCTGCAGACTACCCTGTGTGAGATGGGGTATGGTCTCTCCACCCCACTCAAGCCAAATAAGACCCAGTCCACATGGGTGCCAGTCACAGAGCCAGCAAAAGGGTTGCCATGGGCTCAAAATTAATGATCATGAAGCCATGACCTTTGTAGTCAGGACATTTGGCTTCTCCTGAGCTTACCAGAAACAAGAGTAGAAGGTGACTGGAGTCCTGAGCACCTTCACTAGAGAAAACACAGGACATCAACCAAGTAACAACTGATAGGACAAGAGGAAATGGCCTCAAGTTGCACCAAGAGAAATTTAGGTTGGATTTTAGGAAGAATTTCTTCACTGAAAGGGTTATCAGGTGTTGGAATGGGTTGCCCAGGGCAGTGGTGGAGTCCCCATGCCTGGAGGTATTTAAGAGCCATGTAGATGTGGTGCTTAGGGGTATGGCTTAGTCAAGGACTTATCAGTGTTAATGGTTTGACTTGATGATCTTAAAGGTCTTTTCCAATCTAGGCAATTCTGTGATCAAGGAGCTCTTTAATTCAGTCTGGAATTTATCTGAAAGCTGCAGCCAGATAAATTTCAGCTTAAACCAGATGAATTAAACTGGAAATGAAGGCAAAGACACTGGAACAAATAACCAGTAAATGTAAGGTGGGGTTTATCTCTTGGTGGCCATTCATTGGGAGATGACGTTTTGGCCAAGCAGAAGTTGTTGGTCCTGTTCCTGTGCAGGATGAGGTTCCTGGACCCCTTTATTCCCTGGTGAAGACACCCATGCAGCTGTAATGGGTGTAGGTACCAGGGCTGAGTCTGGTGCTGACCTCAGTTGCCCCAGATTGAGGTGACTTTGATGAGAACACAGCATCTTGCATGCATGTGTGGAGGAGCTGACAGGTTAGGGATGGGCTGCTGGGGCTTTAAGCAGCAGGAGGAGTCTGGGTGCAGATTTTTCTGCCTCTGCCAAAAAAGTGGCTGTGTCCAGGTAGCTCTGCTTGCACCAGGGCCACCAGTTTCAGGCTCACTTGAAGCAGTTGCAAGCTGCCTAAACACAGATTGGATTTCTGTTTTGCTCTTGGCCATCCAAGATAAGAAATCCTTGGTGTTGTCCATCCTTTGTTGCCATCCAGGAGCACCCAGTTCCTCCCTCCCACCCCTCATGCTGCAACAAGTCACTTGGCAAGATCACGGAATCACGGAATGTTAGGGATTGGAAGGGACCTCCAAAGATCATCTAGTCCAAGATCAGGGATCTAAGCCTAAATTTTTGGTGCAAACTCCTGTTTCTCCTCCCCAAGTACCCCTGAGAGTGCTGGTCCTTTCAGCCCTGCTCTGAAGGTGCTTGGTGGGTGCCCTTCAGAAGTTCACATCTAGCTCCCAGTCATTTCTGGCTTGACTAAATGATCTGAATGGGCTTTTGAGAACTTTTTATGGAAAATGTTGTTAAGCTGAAAACAAGGGCATAATAAAACAGTAATTTAAGAGCAATTTACTGACAAGCAGAGCCCTTAACTGCACTGACTTACCATTGTGAAGCAATGATACCAAGCCTGCTATTTGAACATACTCTTCATCTCTCTTGGAAAATCCTTGGGCAGCTTTTAAAACTCTTCCAGGCTTTTAATTGTTGTCCTTGTTACTCGTGATAAGCTGTTGTCTAGCTCATAAATTACACATCATTTATCTTGTCTGCTTTGTCAAAACCTCACTCAACATATTTGTCTGTGCCACTTGTGAAATGTGATAAGTCGTGTGTGACAACGGGAGGATAACCCAGGTTCTGCTTTCAGAAGGAAAAGGTTTATCTTGGTTGGGGTGGGTTTGTTGCGGGGTCTTTAAGCACTTGAGTGATGTCACTCTAGAGCTATGAAGATGCTGAGGGGACTGGAGCATCTCTGTGGCCAGGACAAGCTGAGAGCCCTGGGGCTGCTGAGCTGGAGAAGAGAAGACTCAGAGAGGATCTGATCAATGCTGAGCAAGAGCTAAAGGGTGGGGGCAAGAGGCTGGGGCCAGACTCTTGTCAGGGGTGCCCAGGGCCAGGCCAAGGGGCAGCGGGCACCAAGTGGACCCCAGGAGGTTCCATGTGAGCAGGAGGAGGAAGTTGTTTGGGGTGAGGGGGTTGGAGCCTGGCCCAGGCTGCCCAGAGAGGTTGTGGAGTCTCCTTGTCTGCAGAGATTCCAGATCCACCTGGACACAATCCTGGTCCCCCTGCTCTGGATGAGCTGCTGGAGCAGGGGGGTTGGACCAGATGATTTCCAGAGTTCCCTTCCAACCCCCACCATGCTGGGATTCTGTGCTGCTAAGCCTGATGCTTCCATCACAAGACTACTGATATTTGCAGCAGGCAAATCTGAGCACAGAGAAAGCCCCAGATTTAGAAACTCCGCTTTGAAACTCCCCCAAATTCCTGCCCTGCCTGTTGCTGTCATTGCTCTGATGTCTCCTATTGGAGATGAGCTAAAATAACAACTGGCCAAGAGCACCCTAAGGTGCCAGCTCCCAGCCCAGCCCTGTGACCCCTGTACTGGGAAGGGGTGGGAGCTGCTGGTGGCCCTGAAGCAGAAAATCCCAATTTTTATTACGGGGTGGTTTTTCCTGGGTGAGAGGATGAAAGAAAGGGGGATGTGAAGCTACCTTCTAATGTAGGATTATTTAACCCATAAGATTTTGTGCCATGTGCAGGGTGCCTGCCTATAAATCCAGCACCAAATATAGCCAGGTCCTGCTTGCAAGGCTGAAACCTGCTGAGCTATGAATAGATCCAACACCATCCCCAAACATGGAGCTTTCTGCCTTGATAAAGAAGTGATTTGGTCAATTTAATAAGTGTCCCTTTATCACAAATTTGCTTAATCACTTCTGGATCCCTGCAAGCTGTTAATTGCCTTCATGTCTGGTGGTGGTGGTGGATCCACCTCTAAGACCACACTGCGTGAAGGACCTGCTGGCCTTGACTTTGAATCTGCCTCCTGATAGATGGCTGGATTATGTCAACTGCCAATGAGGCATGTGGAGCTCCTGAAGATGTTCATGATGTCCTGGGAACAGTCCCAGCTTTCCAAAGGTGAAGTCAGCCTGGCTGGACAAGGGCAGGGATACACACAGTGGTGCCACCTTTAGAGACCTTGAAGTACCAGGTGAGATGTCTCCAAGGAATGATGGCAGAGATACAGAATCCCAGGATGGTGGGGGTTGGAAGGGACCTCTGGAGATCATCTGGTCCAACCCCCCTGCTCCAGCAGCTCACCCACAGCAGTCCTCTCAGCATCTTCAGAGCTTCTGCTGGACTCTTTCCAGTAGTTTCTTGTCTCTCCTGAACTGGGGAGCCCAGAACTGGACCCAGTACTCCAGAGATACCTCAGTATGGCAGAGTGGAAGGGGAAGAGAACCTCCCTGACCTGCTGGCCACACAAATCATTTGAATCAGAGAATCATTTAGGTTGGAAAAGACCTTTAAGACCATCAAGTCCGGCTACTAACACCCAGGGGAACTAATGAGGCTGTAATGGGATTAGTGCCTGTGACCTCAACACCACCACAGGTTGTGTGCCAGGGCCCAAACCCAGGACATGTCCCAGCCAAGGGTGACCCAGGGGGACTTCTGGCAGTGAAGGGAGGGACATCCCAGATGTCTGGATGCATGGCAGCAGGTAGGGAGCTGAAGTGAGGGCTCCTGTGTTCAGGGAGAGGGTGGAGAGGGGCTTGGGGAGGTTGCTGGCACCTCTCCCCTACCCAGAGGCACCTCCAGCTTTCCTCCTCCCACTCCACCCTCTCCAGATCCCTCTGTTTTCTGGCAGATAGGATTAAGCCTGACCTTCTGCCCCATCTCAGTGAGAGCCAAACCTCTTTCGGATCTAATTATGGTCCATTTCTGTTTAATTGTGCACATCCTGCTGCTGGCTGTGAGGGAGAGCAGCTCCTGCCTGGGCCAGGGCAAGGAAGGATGCCCAGACCCTCTCCAGCTCCATCTTCTGGGGTTGTGATTTCAAACCCCCAAACCTCTTGGAGGCAGGTTTCCCAAGAAATTCCAACCCCTGCTGGGCTGGGGTTTGGCTGTGCCAGCCTGGAAGCTCCCCTGAATCACCCCAACAACTGTGATAAAATGTGAGGGTGACATCCCTCTGTAAGAGGAGGGGAGAAAATAAACCAGGATTTGACCCCCCCAAGAAGCTGTCCAAGAGGTGAGGAGTAAAAGGAGACAAAAAATCAGAATAAGCACCACTGCCTGTATCAGTTACATCTCCATGGGGAAAAAATGGAGGTGCTCTGGTGGACCTTGAGTCCTGCTACACTTCTTTAGCTTCTTATAACTTCACTTAGCTTGAGCTTTGCTTTTCCAGATCCCATTTTTAGCACCAAACCCAAGCTCACAGCATGTCCATGGGCACAGGAGCACACCCAGAGGACCAGAACTGGCTGTTGCTGCAAATAAAGCAGTTCCTTCTCCACCAAAGCTATGCCAGGCCCTGTCCCTTGTACCTCTTGCCACAGCAGCAGGAGGTGGCTTGGCCAAGCTGTTGGCTGGGGAGGTGGCTCTGGAGAAGGGGTGGGTCTGTGGAGTAAATACCATTGCAGAAAGTTCCAGTGAGAGCTGTTGGTGTTTCCAGCAAGCCATCTAGTGGCTTCCTATTAAAATGGTTGCAAGCCTTGAAATTGGGAAGATGAAACTGGAGGGTTGAGTGCTGCTCACCACCACAGTTGTGTCATGGGACTGATGTGCAGGGTTTGGTCCTAACTGGTAAAAGACCCTCTTCTAGGTCATGGGGTGGTGGAAGGGTTGGGTCCTCCCAAGAGCAAACTTGATGGATGATCCTGCAGATGGACATCCTGATCTTTATTTCACTGGTGTGGGTTTGGTTACCCTAGCTCAAAAATACATGAGAGATACAGGAATGATCAATGATTTAGAGCAGTTTCCTCTCCAGTATGGAGAACAGACAGGGAGGGAGAACATAAATTTTGTTGGATTTTTTAGTAGCATTTTAGTAGGGTGTTTCACTTGGTGAAGTTTTGGGCAGTCCATTTTCACCAGATGGTTCAGTTGTGGCACCTTTAGACACAGCCTGATACAGAGACTGAAAGTTGGAAGGCTTCATAGAGGGGTTTGGTAAAGGCTGGAGGAGAGACTGACCTGGGGCTGGGAAGCATCAAGTCGGGTGGTCTGAGCTATCTTTGTCTGGAGTTTCTATAAGCTGTTCAGAAGAACCTCCAGTGATGGAGATTTCACAACATCTGAGGGCAATCTCTCCCTGAGCATCACTAATCCTACCTGTGGGAGGGAGTTTCTTCATGTCCAACCTCATTCATGTTTGCTGCAACTCAAACCTATTACTCCAATCCCCAGGAGACATGGAGAGCAGCTTGTCCATGCTGGTCTTCACCTCTCGGGCAGTTGATGGGCTTGCTGGTGCAGTTTTTATGTGCAACGTGGCATTTGGAGTGCTGTCCAGCCTGCAGTGCTTCCTGACCTGGTACTACACAGGGATCTGTTCCCACCTGCAGAAGTTTGCCCCTACTTACTGCAACTGGTTTTCTCTGACTTCTCACCAGGTGTCAACATTGTTTGACTCCTAATCCAGTTTTCCAGAGCGTTTTCCTTTCTCCTGGTGTGATACCCACTGATCACATCACCCCTATCACCAGTGACATACTGGGTGGTGTCAGGGCCAGGACCAGTCTCCTTGCTCAGCCCATCCTCCCAGTCTGGCAGCCTGCCCTAGGTAGAGATGTCCCTACTTGTGTAGGGAAGTTGGACCAGATGACCTCTGGAGGTCCCTTCCCTCCTTATGGTTTCCTGAGGAGTTTTGTGCCCACATTAGAGCCTGTTCCTCTGGTGTGCTGCTGAGGAAGCCCATGTGAGGCAGCACCTCATGACTATCAAGATCTACAGCTCCAACTGCTCCTCCAGCTATTCACAGGCCACTTACTCAGTGGCATGAAGGAAATTAAATTGCTCTTGACAAATGGGTGTCGGCAGTCACTTATCATCTCGTTATCTTCTAAGTGCTTACAAATAGCTTGTTTCATTATTTGTTCCATCAGTTTTCCAGGAGTTGGAGTTAAGTCATCAGTTTGTGACTCCCTGACTTTTCCCAAACCCTCTCTTTACTTTTTTTCCTGGTCTTCTAAAGCCTCTCAGCTAAGAGAGGAACAATAGCTCTGTGGCTGCCCTCAATACCTTTGAGGCAGCTTCTTGCACCAGGCTGGCAGATGGACCAACACCCTGGTTGGGTTGTTGTCCTCCTGCTGGGTTGCTTCTTCCCTTCACGTAGACAGGACATAATGAAGAAATTCTTTACTGCAAGAGTGGTCAGGCACTGGACCAGGCTGCCCAGGGAGGTGGTGGAGTCACCATCCCTGGAGATCTTCAAAAAACAAGTAGATGTGGTGCTTTGGGGTATGGTCTAGGGACCAGGGAGATGTTGGACTTGATGATCTTTAATTCACCCTTGGTGGCTCTTGCCTCTGTAAGCTCCTTTGAATCTTGACCTGTTCCATTTTCCAACCAGCACTCTTAAAAGTTTAGGTTTATCCCCAAAGTGCTTTTGTGTAATCTGTAATGAAATAGAAGATTTGGGCCAAATTGTGACTTTGATTAACATCACAGTGGAGCTGTGTGGCTGGAGAAGTGGGTGTAATCTGGCTTTTTAAGTGATTTTCAGGAGCATCTGGTAACACTTGGGTGTCCACATCTGCACACCTTGCCATGCCCCTGGTTTTTCGAGAGTGGTGGAGATGTCTGGGCGATCATAGAATCATTGAATCATAGAATTGTTAGGGTTGGAAGGGACCTTAAAGATCATCTAGTTCCAACCCCCCTGCCATGGGCAGGGACAACCTCCCACTACATCAGTTGCTCACAGCCCCATCCAGCCTGGCCTTCAAAATGTCCAGGGATGGGGCTTCCAGCACCTCTCTAGGCAACCTGTGCCAGTGTCTCCCCACCCTCACGGGCAACAGCTTCTTCCTAACGTCTCATCTCAATCTCCCCACCTCTAGTTTTAACCCATTCCCCCCAGTCCTACCACTTTCTGACATCCTAAAAAGTCCCTCTTCAGCTTTCTTGTAGCCCCCTTCAGATCCTGGAAGGCCACAATAAGGTCCCCTGGGAGCCTTCTCTTCTCCAGCCTGAACAACCCCAACTCTCTCAGTCTATCCTTGTAGGAGAGATGCTGACGGAGTGTTATCACATATGCAGACATCCCTTTGGTGTGTCCTCCTTCCCCTGCCAGGGGCTGGTTACTCCTTTATTCGCTCTGTTTGCCGATTTCTCAATCCTCTTCTGTTTTGTTTCCTCTTCCTTCCACAGGAATCATTAACCAATGGCAACAGGAATCCAAGGATAAAGTGATTTCCCTCTTGTTAACCCACCTGCCTTTGCTGAAGCCCGGCAACATCGAGGCGAAAGTCGAGTACATGAAACTCTTGCCCAAGATCCTGGCGCACTCCATCGAACACAACCAACACATCGAGGAGAGCCGGCAGCTGCTCTCCTACGCCTTGATACACCCGGCCACCTCCTTGGAGGACAGGAGCGCCCTGGCCATGTGGCTCAACCACCTGGAGGACCGCACGTCGGGGGGCTTTGGAGGGCAGGGCAGAGGCCGGTCGGACTCGGTGGACTACGGGCAGGCTCACTACTATCACCAAAGACAAAACTCCGACGACAAACTCAACGGGTGGCAGAACTCGCGCGACTCGGGCATAAGCGTCAGCGCTTCCAGCTGGCAGGACAAAAACCTGGCCTGCGAGAACGGCCACCTGCCCCTCTACTCCTCCTCCTCCGTCCCCACCACCATCAACACCATCGGCACTAGCACAAGCACCAGTAAGTACCCGGGGGAAGCTCTGGGGATGGTCGCTCGTGGCCGCTCTTCACAGCGTGGTCCCCATCATCCTGCTAGGAGATGTTGCTTGCCGTGGTTAGCAGAGGGGTGAGGTTCATCTGGGCCATAGAAAACTCCTTTTTTTGGGTTTTCTTTCCCCTACCTGCTTTTTTATTTCCCCTCCTGCCTTTTTTTTTATTTCCCTCCTGCCTTTTTTTAATTTCCCTCCTGCCTTTTTTTTATTTCCCTCCTGCCTTTTTTTTTTTTCTTCTCTAATCCTGTTGGATTTTAAAGACCAGGCAGCTGGAGAGGAGGGAAAACCAGCCAAGCTGTAAGAGCAAAATACTCGTGTTATCAAAGGGAACCCCTTTTATTTCATGTAGCTGCATGGAGGTTTGCAGTTCATGTTTCAAGAGCTCCTAAAGCAAGCAGGGAGATGATGCTTCAAGTCTCAAGTCAAGCCCAGAAGTGACTTGAGGACTTACTGGGAGGAAATGGGATTGGGCCCCCCAAAGTGCAGTCATCGTTTTTGGAAGCAGGGTTGGGATTCATGATCTTCAGGGTGTATCTGAAAATGTTCCTCTGCATCTGCAGAGGTGTGAAGGTGGTAATGAGGGGAGTTAGATGAATGGTGTTTAGGGTTTTCCAGCATGGTTGAGTAGCTCTTGCCCTGCCAGGCTTTGATGGAAGTGGTGGATGGTGCAGAGCCTAGCCCAAGGCTTGGACACTGGGAGATGCTGCAGAGCACCATGGCTGGAGGTTTATCACTGGTTTTGTGTGGAGATTAGTGCAGCTATAACTGCTTCTTAAAGCAGCTGTTGATGCCTGCAAGCCATCCTTGGGAGAAGGAGCAAAGCATCTTCTCAGCAGGGTTCAGGAGCTCCTCTGCCCACCTGCTCCCTCTGTGGAGGGCTGTCACACCTGCCTTGCTGTCACTTGGGGACACTTAGGAGGTCTCTCTCCAAGATGCTTGGCCTCTCCCCAGATGAAAGGGATGCAGAGAGCACTTTAGGGAGGAGAAGCTTCTTGTGGTGAGGGTGCTGGCTTCTCTGTCATCATGTGGAAAGCCACAATTAAATAGCTGAAAGCTTTAAAATGGTCACTTAAGGCTCCTTCTGGGTTTTTCCCTCTCCTGTAATAAGTGATTTTTTTAGGTGGTGTTTCAAATCAACAACAGTATGAAACACAGCTCTGGGGTTGTTGCTGTAGCACCCTGATCCCTGCCTCTCTGGTGTCCATCCTTGTGGGCAGTGCTACCTGCTCTGCCACACAGGGGTTTAGTCTCAGCTTCTCCACCAAATCTGAGCATCATGTCCATCCTGTCACCCATCTCTGAAGCCCTGGCTCCTGCTGCCATGGGACTGTGTGATATTGAGCTTCTCTGAGAGCAGCATCCCTGTTTCAGGGTGACCAAGCTGCATGGGAAAGGCTTAACAAGGAGACAGGGTGAGAAGAATCATGCAACTGATCTGCTAAACCACTCCAGGGATTATTCTGGGGGGTTCTTCCTGGTGATTTTTGCATGCCTGGCAGTTTGGAGGCTTTGCACACCAGGGAGGCAGTGGGAAGAGGTGGCTTCAGAAGGGATCTGGTTCCTCACGTCAAGATCTGGAAGCAGGGAGGTCTGATGGGGGCTACAGGTTAGTCATTGACAGTGGCTGGAGCTCCACAAAGTGTATCTTGAAGGATGCTTCTCAAAAACCCCTTTTTGTGCTATCTCTTAGCAGAAGTGGTGACCCACCTCTTGCCCAGTGGGGTCGCCAAGTGTTAGCTCAAGGTGCCAAAGCCCAGGCAACAGCCAAATTATTCAGCAGTGGCTGAGCTGCTGCACTACTGAGGTTTTTCCTAAATTCCCCCAGAATTACATGTGCACAGCACTGAACCAGGAGCATTTGTGAGTCTATCAGCAGGGGCTTTAAGTCCCAGCATGGCAGCTCTTGACCAGGCAGGTCCTTTCCAGCATCCCACAGGAGCTGCTTTTCATGGCACTGGGCAGCTCACTCACATTGTCTTGCTCTGATTATCAAGTCCATATTTGAGGAACCTTTTCCCCAATTGCCACATCAAGCTCAACATGCATTTCTAAGGCTGAGCAGCTTTGCAGGGTCATCTGCACACATCTTCAGCCTAGTCTACTCCTGAATGTGAAGCTGTTGTAACTCCTGCTGATGTGTTTTGGTGCCAGCATGTTCAGACAACCTGTGGGCTGAGCTGGAGATGACCCAGCTGTGCTCCATGTGGTGGTTCCTGAGCTTCCTTAACGCAATGTTTGCTTGGACACAAGCACAGTGAGTCCACAGACAGATGCTAAAAAATAAACACGGGTGTCAGCCTTTGTCCCAACCCCTGGAGTCAATCAGGACATCCATTAATCTCTTATTCCACAGCAAAGCCCTCAAAGTGTTGCTGTTTGTTGAGGTTCCACTGTTATTATTTTGAAGTTCTCCCTCTTACTCCGAGGTGTTGGTCTGGGTGGGGGCTTAATCCAGCAACACCCTGCAGGGCACAACCCTCCCTGACCTGTCCCAGCAAAGGCACAGCCTGTCCCTGGCACTGAAATGGGGCAAAGTCTTTCCCAGAGGAGTAACGTGGTGATCTTGCCCGAGGTGCTTTCTTCTGGTATTGTGGCATAATTACAGCACAGGGTTTAAATATGGGTGGCTGAAGCTCATGTGACAGTTTGTTTTATGCTGCCCTTGTCTTTGACTTGACCTAGACCCAGGTTTTGAAACTTGGTTCATCTCCAGCTCTCTCTTAATGGCGCTGGCTGGTGTTAGCCAAGGCTTGAGGAGATCTTGCTGGAGTCCCCCAGTCTTTTCAGGGCAAGTCTGCAGCACTCTGAAGGAGTTATCATGGATTTTAAGCTGGGAAAGGATAGATTTAGATTGGATATTAGAAAAAAGTTCTTTAACCTGAGGGTGATAGATCAGGGGAATGGGCTGCCCAGAGAGGTGGGGGAGGCCCCATCCCTGGAGTCATTCAAGGTCGGGGTTGATGGGGCTCTGAGCAACCTGCCCTAGGTAGAGATGTCCCTGCTGGTGTAGGGAGGTTGGACCAGATGACCTCTAGAGGTCCCTTCCAGCCTGAAACATTCTATGATTCTATGATTTACACCAGTGATGGTGATCCAGGAGTGGGACCAGTGTTGTAAGTGATGAGTTTGGAGCAGTCTGAGGGTATGAACTCACTCAAAGTGAAAGAAGTTCTTGTGCTCCTTCCCATCCACTGTGTCACCATAACTGCTTTCTCAGCCCATCCTGCAGAGCTTGAGCTGCACCTTTAAACCAAGCTTTAGTGTGCTGGGACTAAAGGTGGCCTCAGCATGGGCTCAGCAGGTGGGCAGGAGGCCAGAGCTGCTCCAGGCATGGTGGGACAGGGTGAAGCCCAGAGCTGGGCTGTGGTTGCAAAACACCCAGGTTGCACAACACCTTTGCAGTGGAGATGGGGCCTGGAAGCTCTGGAAGGACAAAAAAATCAGCTTTCAAAGCTGCAGACCAAGAGCTTCATGTGTGGGAGCTCCAGCTCCTTCC
This sequence comes from Brachypteracias leptosomus, assembly GCA_013401335.1. Lineage (NCBI taxonomy): Eukaryota > Metazoa > Chordata > Aves > Coraciiformes > Brachypteraciidae > Brachypteracias > Brachypteracias leptosomus. The sequence continues at coordinate 118,224 of VYZX01001609.1, read as the reverse complement.
TTTCCCCCGTGTAAGTGGTTCCACCTAAGTTTGATGACATGCTGGGTGCTGGTTGTCAAATGGAGGTACAGCATAGCTTAACTTTCTGGTTTCCACCTTCTCAGAGGGGTGCAGAGGAGAAGGAGGGTCTGCTGTTCAATATGCTCCTCCACCACTGAGAAGGTGGGTTGCAGGTGCACCAATTTGGACCATAAAATCTGGGAGGAAGAAAAGAGAAAGAAAACCACAAGTGGTGCTTCTGGTGGCTTGGTGGGAGTGACAACAACTCCAGTTGGCAATAGCAAACTGTTGAACCACAGCTAAAGAGGGAAGGATTTGGTTCCTGGCTCTGACAGGCATCTGCTGGATGAGTGTCTTGGGTCCTCTGCTCCCAATATGTAACCTGGGGATAACAGTATTGCTTCTTTTATCAATGTATGGTGAGATGTTCCTGTGCTCTCATCTCTAGTGTAGTGCCCATGGAGAGCAGGTTCCCAGGAGGACAAGTCTCTGCCCAGGTGCAGAAGGTCTTGGGTTTACTGCAGGAGCAAAAGTAGCTTGCCCCAGACATTTGGATTATGAACCAGATCTTGCAGACACTTTCTGGCCCAGGAGTGAGGAGCTCCTTGTGCCAGTACCTGCCCAGAAGAAGAGGCAGCTCAGTGTCAACACTTCAGCCAGGGTGAGTGTCTCCAGTTGTCACCCTGCCTAAGGGACAGGAGCTCTTGCCAACCTCTGTATGGCTGGTAGTGCTGCCATAAAGCAATGGCACATTGATGAGGAGGAGTCCTGGAGAAGATCAGCAGGGCTTGGTCTTGCTGGAGCCTTGTGTGTCTAGGAGTCCATCTCCTGTTTGTCCTTCCAAAAAGAGGAGGAGATCCCTGGACTGGTAATGGTGGTATGACTGGTGGTGCCCCACAGTCCTGTCCTTGGGTGAGCACCCAACGTGTCCTTGGTGTGTGCACCCTGGGTCGCTTGGAATGGCACCAATGCCTGGAGACGTGATGTGGGTGGCACCAGGGATGAGGGGGTTAGATAGAATCAGAGACCTTTCTGTGAAATATCCTGCAGAGCAGAAGTCCCAGGCACCTATGTAACATCCTTGCCCTCAAGAAGAAGCTTGTCCTAGAGCTGAAGACAAGGAATAAATCAGTGAACTTCCTTCTGCACACACCAGTCCAGTTCCATGGCTCTCCTCCTGCCCCTGCCAGATCTCAAGGAATTCTTCCCTTTCAGAGTCATTCTCGGGTGGCACCAGCAAGACATACTGGTGATCAAACTCCCCATGCCACAAGAAATGTAGGGACACTGGTGGCAGCACAGCACCCTGCAGAAGGAAGGACAATCCCATAGACTCTTCTGTGAAGATCCCACCAGGGTCTGCTGGTTCTGGAGCAAGCCCAGTGGTGGCTTGTGGAGACCCTGTGGTCCTGGGAAGGACTTTCTGTGGTGTTACTTTTTCTCAGATGAGACTTGACCCCAACTATTGCCCTACAGGCAGATCTGCAGCTGCTGAACTGTATGTTGGCATGTGTGTGTGTGACGTGGCTTGATGGATTTTGCCTACATGTGCCCCAGTTCTGGACTCCCTAATGAGAGAGAGATGAACAAGAGGGTGGAGCTCTTCCCCAGGTCATCAGGGAATTGAGGTGGAAGAAACAACTCCAAGAAAGTACTTGTCATGAAGGGAGTGTGGGTGGGTTTCCTGACTCTTCCTCTCCTCCACTGCTGTGCAACAGCTCACTGCCTATGACTGGACATGACCCTGTTGTCATACCCAGTATCCAAACTGAGCTTGATAAGGGGATAACTGTGTATTTAACCCTCAAGAGCACCCTGATTGGTGTTGGGTTGATGGGCAGCTTGCAAGTACAACACTCTCCTCTGTGTAGCTTTGCAGCAACACCTGAAAGGGATTGTGTGTCCTCAGTGTAGGTTTGACATGATTCCTCCCATGCAGTTAGCAAAACGTGCCCCTTTTCTTGCTCAAAAATAGAGTACAAAAGCAAAAGAGCTTTTTGGTGGTGGTAGACCAGGGCATTTGTTGTCTTGCTCATGCTCTCTAGGGTTGCATTTAACCATTGGAGAACATTTCTGGAGTCACCCACTTTGCCAGGGTCCCATCACTCCATTGTCTTGCTAGTTCTGTAGCTTAAAACCAGAATTGTCATACAAAAAGATAACATGTGAGCAGAGTTGTTTTCTCAAATCCGTGCAGAATACGCACAAATACAAATGGGACTGAGAGTGAGGACAACATAGAATCATTCAGGTTGGAAAAGACCTTTAAGATCATTGAGTCCAACCATAATCTCCTCCAGTTCTGAACAGCAGACACCAATTTCCTGGCTCCTCTTTAAATTCAAAGCATTTGGTCCCTGGCAGGTAGAGGCCACAGCTCTGCAGACCATCACTCACTGGTGGACTTGGCAGTGCTGGGTTAACAACTGGACTTGATCTCGAAGGTCTCTTCCAATCTAAATGATTCTGTGATCTCTGCTGTGCACTTGCTTACAAGAGCTCAAGGTGAAGATGCTTGAAGATGCTTTGGGCAGGAAATTGGTCATGGGACTACCTTCCACCTGTCATCTTTCAGCATCCATGTTGCTGTGTTCAGTGTTTCCTACCCCAGTATATTGAAGTGTCTTGATGAGGCTGTGGATGCTCCATCCCTGGAGGTGTTCAAGACCAGGTTGGATGGAGCTTTGAGCAACCTGGTCTAGTGGGAGGTGGCCCTGCCCATGGCAGGGGGATTGGAACTAGATGATCTTTAAGATCCCTTCCAACCCAACCCATTCTGTGATTCTGTGACTCCTGTACTGCAGGAACAGTCAGAACCTGTTCTACCCTTGAGACTTCACTTCAGCTGCTCCAGCACTTTTTATTCCTCCTTTGAGCCTCTTTAGGCACATGCCCTTTGAGAGTCTCTCTTCTTGCTGTGTCTTAGGCCAGAAAGTAGGATGGCCAACAAAGGGCAACGTGGTGCTGAGGTCCCACCTACAAAGCATCATCATAGGGGTCTTAGACTGTCATCTTGTCTGCAGTGGGTAGCTTTGGAGAGATGCAGGTGACTCTGGGGGTATGAGGCTAGCAAAGCAGAGCTGATGTCACCCCAGGCATCAGACAGAGATGGAGGGGAGGTCCTGCCCACCCTGCCCGCCCTGCTCCCGCGTGGGAGCAAGTGATGATGGGGGGCATATGTGCAGCCCACGGGCGGCAGCGCTGGCGGGCTCTGAGCAGATCCTGCCGTGGGCAGGGTGTGGAGTGAGTGATGGGGACCTGCTTGCCAAGCACAGAGAGTGGGCAGGGAAACGAGCACGTTTCCCACCAGGGTGCTGCAGTGAGTGGGTTTCCATGTGGGCAGGAGGCTGGGTCGTAGAATCATGGAATTGTTTTGGTTGGAAGAGAGCTTTCAGATCATCGAGTCCAACTGTTAACCCAGCACTGCCAGGGCACCACTAACCCATGGCTCTCAGCACCACATCTCCAGGGCTTTTAAGCTCCTCCAGGGTGCATCTTGTGGTCCTGCCTCTGCGCAGCCGTGATGCTCAGAGGCAGAGATGTCACCAAAGGGAAAGAGGGGAGGGGACCTTGAGGCTGGGCTGCACTGGGTGATGCCATGGGTGGCACAGGAGCATCTGTGGATATCACCAGTTGCTCGTGGGTGCTGGTAGGTGCAGAACCTTTTGCAGATGCTCCTAAACCAACCCTCCTGACACTAAATAATGCTTTTAGACAAATAATCTGGGCTGTGATCACCCTGACAAACGGCCCCGTTGTTAAGGAACCAATGAAGGGGTGGTTGCTCTGGGTGGCTGGTGAAGAGGGAGGGGAGCACTGGGTGCCAGTGGGTGGCACGTGGCTATCCCCAGAGATGACATATCACTCATACATCCTCTGGGACCACACCGTTGCTTCCTCCAAAGCTGGTACATGCCAGGTTTGATCCTTGCACCTACCCACACGTCTCCTTGACAGGGCATCACTCCCAAATTCACAGAGTCATGGCTCCGTGGCTTCCTGGCTGGATTGAGGCCACCTCGTTTGGAAACCTCTATTCCAGCAGCACCCAGGGACACTCCCACCCTCTCAGCTTGTGAAATCCTGCTGCAATCATCTCAGGGCAGGACCTCGTGCCCTGGTTCTGCACAGCCCTTAGCATGTTGTTGTCCATTGGCAATGGGAGGTTCCTACCACCATCCTTGGAGGTTGGAGTTGGGGAGAAGCTTGTGGCTCTGATGTTGCCTCCACTTCCCTTCCAGCAGCCTGGGTGTCTTGGGAAGGGCTGTAAAGAAGCAGCAGTGATGGTTTTGTGTGTTTCCTACAGTCCTTGGGACTCCTGTCTCCTGTGAATCATGCTTCTGACCTGGAAGCAGCACAGAAGCCACCAGAGCAGCTGATTGATGCTCTCCAGGCTGTGGAGCAAAGTCAGACCTCCCAGTAATTCTCTCGGCCCCCTGTGTGAGTCGACCAGGAGGTTTTATTGATGGATGGACCCTCCCAGACCTGGGTGTATTTCACCAGCCACCCTGGTGCCTGTTGGATGCTGACAACAAGAAGCTGTGGTTACTCACTGCAGAGGAGCTCGTTGCTCTCCTGAGGGAAGCTTTGCTGGTCCCATCACCCCATGAGTGCCCATGGGTCCCATCACTGCTGGAGCCACATTGGCATGGGGCTGGGGGCTCTGTCTGGGATCCAGGTACCCAGGGGTGTTCCTCAGCCCATGGTCCATAAAGTGTCTCCAGATACCATGGCTGGAGATTGCTTTCCCAACTCACCCCTGGGCTCCTAGTTGCCTGCAGGCAGTTTTGGGGTGCACTTTTGGGGGAGGAAGGTCCCCATGCTGGCAGAGGCATGCAGACCCCCACTAAACCCCATTTTGCTCCTCCCAGCCCCACCTTTCCCCTCTCAACGTGATGAAAATCAGATTTGTGCTGTTTTCCTGAGCATCTTTGTGGGGTGAGAAATGTATTAATTCTTTCACCTTTCCATCCTCATCCTTGGAAACGGTGCATCTCTAGGTTTGGGCGAGTAGAGAAATGGAGATAGATGAGGTCTCCTTCCCACCACCATCCCACAGCAGCTGCAGAGAAATGGCAGGAGGGCACCAAGCAGGGGTCTGGATTCACCCATAGCAACTCCCATCCCCTTCCCAGCTTCGTGGGGACTTGCTGCCTTCTCCTGCCTCAGTAACACGCTGCTATTTAATTAACTTTTGACTTCTGGTTTAAAGGAGCAGTGCACAAAATAGTTATTTACTTCATTTGGAAATTCTTTTAATCGTTGCCATAATTATAGCTTCCTCCTCTTCTTTTTTTTTTGGTGGATATTTTTCTTCGCAGGGGGAAGGGAGGGAAGGAGGGAGGGGGAATATTTGCTGCTCTCCTTGTGGTTATCACATCCTTCAAATTACTAAAAGAGGCTGGGATAATAGGTCTGGTGATTATATATAGGCACCATCTGCTCTGTGGCTGCTTCCTATCAAAGTGCAGCGAGGAGGGTGCAAGGAGGATATTTTCTCTCCAGCTATATTAAGACTCTGTTTCCATCTCAGCTCCAAAGCAAAGCTCTCTGCATGCAAATGTGCTGTAATCAATGGCTCAGCTTTGGCAGCCTTGAAGCTGAATTTTTTTTTGTTGTTTTTCAATTTATTTTATTTTTTTCCCCTCAACTTTGCTGTTTTATTCAGGGCTGGTTGCTCTGCATTCGATGTTTTCTTGTAACCATCTCCCCCCCCCCCCTTCCAGTTTGCTGAGCAATATAATCTGGTGTTAACTGGCATGAGGATCTGTGTCATAACTCAAAGACAAGGCAATATCTGAGCAATCAGGGATGTTTGGGAGGATGGTGAGGGCAGATTTTGAGGCTGCACACGTTGTTGGGATGTAGAGGAGGTGGGAAGCTGAGCTGGGTTCATTTGGAGCAATAATGGGGAAGAATTAATAGATGTTTTATGATGGCAGCCGTGGCAGAGCTTGGTGTTGGGGGCAATGTGGGGGGTCAAGAGGTGGCCCCACTGGGCAGCATCTTTTACATCTTCTCATGAAAAACTGGATACTGGTGCTGGAAGGGCAACAAAGCTGGTGAGAGGTCTGGAGAATATGTCTTATGAGGGAACTGGGATTGTTTAGCCTGGAGAAGAGGAGGCTGAGAGGAGACCTCATTGCTCTCTACAGCTACCTACAAGGAGGTTGTGGTGAGGCTGGGGGTGGGCTCTTCTCCCAAGTAACTAATGATAGAACAAGAGGTGATGGCCTCAAGTTGCACCAGAGGAGGTTTAGATTGGACAGTAGGAAGAAGTTCTTTGCTGACAGAGTGGTCAGGGACTGGCCCAGGCTGCCCAGGGAGGGGCTGGAGTCACCATCCTTGGAAAGGTTCAAAAAACAAGTAGATGTGGAGCTTTGAGACATGGTCTAAGGGTCAGAGAAATGTTGGGATGAAGGTTGGACTTGATGATCCTAGAGATCGTTTCCAACCTAAATGATCCTACGATTCTACACTGTATTTGCCCCTCTTTGACCTCAGAGACCCAACAAGCTTTCCTTCTCTCCCAGAGCTGGTAGGGTTTTATGCTCTTGGCAGAAGAAGATAAGAGGTGAAGGGATAAGACATGGCCAGCCCAGACAGAGCATGCTCAGGATGGGGGCCTGTGACCTCCAAGAGCTGGAGGCCAGAGGAAGCTGATAAGGCTGAAATGCAGAGGAATTTGTCTTGCGAAATCCAGACCATGGTGCCTACAAGAGAGGAGGATTAAATGTTTCTTTTGAATGAGTGGAAGTGAGGAAAAAAGAGACAAGGGAGGAGAAAATCCCAAATAGGTCGAGAAGGATGGGAAAGGCTACAAATCCTGTTTCTTTCTGGGTGAAGGTTCCCTGATGATGGTGGGGTGATGATTGTAGGATGTAAATCATGTAAGACACACGTTGTCATCCTCTAGTTTGTCCCTGCACTCATTCCACAGCTTTTTAATGACTCTTTAGGGAGTCAGCCCAGACAAGCTGTGGAGGTGTTCAAGGCCAGGTTGGATGGGGCTTGAAGCCACCTGGTCCAGTGGGAGGTGTCCCTGCCATGGCAAGAGGTTTGGAACTAAATGATCTTTAAGGTCCCTTCCAACCCAAGCCATTCTATGATTCTATGACTGCTGGATCTGAATTTCTTGGGGCAATTCCAGACGTTTCATGTTCATCCTTCTACTTCACTGGCTTAAGACCCTTCTTTTCTTACTCCCAGTTTCCCACAGGTTATTGTTATGTAAAGGATGAACATCTTCCAGCTTGGCCTCCTGTAATTATTGTAACTTCTAGAGAGGTTTCTCCATCTGATGTGTATAACATGTGGTAGAAGCTGGAGCTGTTGATGGTCTCAGAACCAGAGCAGAGCCTCTTGAACATCTCTTCTGGGTGGAAAAGGACCCTAGGAAGGAGAGTTTGTGCATCTCAGCACTGGCTTGATCCCGTGAGCAGGGGAGGAATTTCCCCCATAGCAAAAACTCAGTGAATTCTGGGATGATGTTCAGCACAGCAGTGCTGTTATTAACAGACTGGGATTCCCCAGGGGTGATCGCTGGTTTTTCTGTGGTTTGGGTATAAATGTATGAGAGAAACCACATTTATTGGAGATGAGGGTGTTGCATTTACCCAGGGAGCAGCGTGGTTCAGGGCAGCACCTTCCTGCAATGTGCCTCTAATCCTCCATCCCCCCCATCTCTGGGGAGACCCCCCTGCAGGGCTGGGGCAGCTCTGGAGTCCTCAGCACAGCAGAGCCATGGAGCTGGGGGAGCGGGGCCAGAGGAGGCCCCAGCAATGGTGGGAGGGCTGGAAGGCTCTGCTGGGAGACCAGGCTGGGAGAGTTGGGCTTGGTCAGCCTGGAGAAGAGAAGGCTCCAGGGAGACCTTCTGGGGGCCTTGCAGGACTTCAAGGGGCCTAGAAGAAAGATGGGGAGGGACTTTTTAGCAGCTTCTGTTGTGACAGGACAAGGGGTGATGGTTTTAACCTAAAAGAGGGAGATTCAGACTAGAGATAGGGAAGAAATTGTTGGTGCTGAGGGTGGTGAGAGCCTGTTTGAGGTTGCCCAGAGAGGTGGTGGCTGCCCCATCCCTGGAACCATTGCAGGGGAGGTTGGGGGGGGCTCTGAGCAACCTGCTCTAGTTGCAGATGTCCCTGCTCAGTGCAGGGGGTTGGACTGGATGACCTTCCAACCTAAAGCAATCCATGATTCTATGATCCACTTCACCTCTCCCAGGCACCGTTTCGTGCTTCCTTTGTCTGTGAGTTAAATCAGGATTCACACCTGGTCCATTTTGCTCCCACCTTGCTGGATGCTCTGCTGGGAAGCCCCATGCAAGGAACTCAAAAGCAGCTCCTGAGCTCCTGCTCCTCAGCAAGATGAGCTGGGCTTCCTTCCAGAAACACATCCCATTGGATTGCTGAAGCCACCAAGAGCTGCATTTACCCATCTTTAGGTGCAGCCCTGCTCCTGCTGCCACATAAACGAGTAAATATAACAGCAGCAGCAATTGCTGCTGGGGCCAAGAGTGGATCTACGCATGCTTGTGCTGAGCAGGGGCTCATGAAACCCTCTGTGGTCAGCAGAGACATCCCCTTTCCCTGGCCAAGCCTGGATGGGGGTTGGAGAGAGCAGCAACAAACGGGTTATTGTTTCTCTGTCCAGTTTCTTGAACAGGAAACTCTGTTTAAAAACGTCATTTTTTTACAAAGCTCACTTGACAGCCTTCTCTGCAGTCTCTGCTGCTTCTTAATTCCCCTGCTCAAGGCAGCTCTCTGCTTATATGTTATATATACACAACTACCCAGTGGCTGCTTGTATTTTAGACCCTTGGTTTGACCCATCATGGCTTAAATCACCCCCTGATTCAGAAGCAAGGACACAGTTTATCCGGCACCGTAGGGACGCAGTTAAAAGTCACAGCCACAAAACCCAGGGAGGGAAAAAAAAAACCCCAAACAACAGAGACACAAAGAAAAGGCTCCAAGGGTTAGGGGATGTGGAGCTGAAAAATGTTCCATCAGGTTCTGCCTCGGCCATGCTGGAGCTGAATGAGGTGCCCAGGAAGGGGGCTGGGTGCCAGCCGGGCAGCGTGACCCACCGGTGGCTCTTTCCAAGGGTCCTGGGCACTGAAAGGCTGGAAAAGCTGCAAGTGTTGGTCTGCCAACGTGGGGGAGCCTTCCTGGAGGAGATGAAGCTTCGTGACCAGGGTAGCAAGGAGGGGAGGACTGAGCTGAACTTGTGAGGGGGTTTGCAGGAGCTGCTCTGCTCGGTGTTACCCCTCCGGGATGCACAAGAGTGGCCTCGGTGGATTAAAATCATCCTTGTTTTCTCTAGTAAATTGAGGTCAAGGTGCTGCTCCAGGTACCTGCAGAGCAGAAAAGGAGTTGTACAGGTTTGGACATTGCCTGAGGATGCACCACAACCAGCTTTGCAGACTAAAACAAAAAAAAATCATGTCCCCAACAGTTCATCATGCACCTTGCAGTGCTTTTTCCTTTCTCCATCCATGGAGAGGACATAATCCTGAACCATGTGGACTGTGCTCTGGTATAAAGGGTTGTGAGGTTGTTATAAAGGTCTTCTGGGTGTCAAGGACCCAGTGGGGACCATGCAGTGGTGGAGGGCACACTGGGACAGCCTGAACACCACTCTGAACCCAGCAACAGGTCTGGCTCTTGGTGGAAACACATCAGCTCTACGTGTGTCTTGTCAAGGACTTTTGCAGCACTTCAAGCCAGGTTTAATGAAGGGCCAGGGGAAAGTGAGCACCTCCTCAGCCATTGCATGCCCCGTGGAGGAAAGTCTGCCTGCAGAGCCCAATTCCTCAGCTCTAATTACAGGAATTGGGTGGCTTTTCCCTTCTCAGGCTGAAAAACTTGGCCCGAAACCCTGAGAAACCACAACACAAACTCCTGACGCTGATTCCACATGGTCTTCAGCGAACAAAAACCCTCTTGAAATGAGCCCTTGCCTGCTAAAATAGGCAACACCACTTCAAAAAGGAAGAGAGAGGAAAAAAAAACACAACCCCTAAACCCAGGGAAAGCACTTGCAGCCTCAAGAGCTTCTCTAAGCACGTTCTGGTGCCTGCCAGCCCAGCAGTGTTTGGTCTGTGATAAAGCTGGTTGTGCCCAGGGAGGTGGTGACCCCACAGGGATGCTGGGATGGTTCCATCATTGCCATCCCTCCTTCTCCATCCTCTTTTAATTTTTTTCCCCTTGGAATATTAAGCCGAGCTTGATTGGAAGCCTGAGAGCTCTTGGCAACACCTCGTGCATCTCAGCAGCGTTAGCTCCAGGTTATTTATCCCATTTTTCCCTAGAATGCCAAACATCCCAAGCTCTCAGAGGCATTATATTTAGCAGCATCTGCTGGGTTGCATCTGACCCTGATCTGGAGGCCACAAGGAGCTTTCTTGCAAGGAAACAGTCATGGGCTGAGCACAACCCCTGTGGTGGAACAAAGAGACACCACCAACCTCCTTGTCATGTGGAGGACCATGATCTGCTGTGACCCCCTTCCTATCAGATCTGTGTGGAAGGAGCTAGACCAGGCTTTGCAGAGTGACTGGTGGGTCCCTGGGGAGCAGATGACTCTTGCACCACCTCACTGAGGCTGTCCCAGAAGTGGGACACACTTATGGGTTGTAAGGGACCCATGTGCCGGTGTGGGTTACACTTTGGAGCGGTGGTTTCCTCTCTTTGTTCATCCAGCTCACCCCACCATGGCTCTCAGAAAGGCAGGCGTGCCTCTGGCCACCTCCTGGCAGCTTATCTTACCCTAGAAGAACATAGTAGATTTCCTTCTTAAATTAAAGCTCAATATTTTTGTAATTAAATAAAAAAAAAAAAGAGAGAATTGAGCGTAAGGTTAGAAACTCACACTTGGTTTTCTCCTGCTGAAGTTCAAGCACACGTGGACCTTTGATTTATTTTAGCAAGAGGCTGGAAAAGTGACATATCTTGATGGGAAGTCCCAGCTCAGCTGTCAGCAGCCCCAAATTCACCCTGGACTGTCCAAAAAACACATGGGGTTGTCAGAAGCAGGGGAGGACCTGCACTAAACTGCCACTTTGAAAATCAGTGGCTGCATCCATCCTCTGTTGCAAGAATACAAGCAGCATCGTTAATAAATATCTGTATTTATTGATAAATAATACAGATATTTATTATTAAATACACACTTATTAATAAATACAAATGTTTATTAATAAATACAAATGTTTATTAATAAATACAAGTATTTATTAATAAATACAGGTATTTATTAATCCCCTTTCTGAGGGTTACATATTAAAAGAGGGAGAGGTGTGTGTGCCAGGCAGGTGCCAGTCCAGCATTTGCAGCATTTTTAAGCTGATGGAAACTGGTGAGAGGATTTGCAGGAAACCACGTTGCCCACCAGCATCTGTTACAGCCTGAAAGGCTTAAGCACAGCCTAAAGTTAGGCCAGTGCTAATAGCTCTGAAATAATCTATATCAGGTACCAAGAGCAGCTGGGGTGATTTCAAAGAGCTGGTGACTTTCTGCCTGGAGCATCCTCTGCAGAGGAGTTGTTCCTACTGCATATTTTTAGCAGGGCCTGTTGGGACAGGACAAGGGGTGATGGGTTTAAATGAAAAGAGGGAGATTTAGACTAGAGAGAAGGAAGAAATTGTTGGTGCTGAGGGTGGTGAGAGCCTGGTTGAGGTTGCCCAGAGAGGTGGTGGCTGCCCCATCCCTGGAACCATTGCAGGGGAGGTTGGGGGGGGCTCTGAGCAACCTGAGATAGTTGCAGATGTCCCTGGACTTGATGACCTTGAAAGGTCCCTTCCCACCCAGACCTTTTGATGATCTCCTGAAGTTGTGTGAATGGACTCATAGTTCAGTTAAAATGTTTGTTGCTTGGTAGGACATGATCTTTGGGACTCCCACGTCGCGTTTTCTCGGGGAAAGAAGTGAAACTAATTTTTCCACGTTGCAGCAGATGATTTGTGGCTCTTCCTGCCCATCCCGTGGAGTTCATTACATCCCCTCCAGCTGACACGGACTCCTAATTAGGGGACATAAAATTAAGATGGAAGAGCAGCAGTTGGCAAGGGGGTTGCTGCTCAGGAAGGAATCTGGGCTGGATTTATGCCTAAAATATCCTTGTTTGCAAGAGTTTTGTGAGGAGAGGACAGTTTAACCACTGCAGGGACGACTAACGGAGCAGCCACTAGCTCCTGCCCTCCTTACCCATTCCCCTCCATCTCTCATTCATTCAAAGGGCACAAATATTGGTGAACCAGAGTTTTTCCTACAACAAATTTGGGGTGGTTTCTATCCATCAACCATGCACATGGCTGGGGGCAGCAGGCACAGAAGGGTTCTGGGCAGTGCCACTGCCATGCTTGGCCCTGGTGATGCATTTCAACTGATTAATCCATTTTTCCCCCATATTTATTGAGTTTTTTAATGCTAATTATTTTTTTTTATCCTTAGAGGGTGCTGTGACATCTCCAGAGCCCCATTGTGGTGCTGCTCTTGGGGTACAATTGCAAGGCCAAGAGCTGAAATAGCTTGGCTGAGATCTTCTTAAATCCATCTCCTTCCCCATCAGGATGCATCCCAACTTTGGGAAACATGACACTGCTCTGAAAACAATCCCAGCTCCTCATTTCCATCCTTCTCTGCCAGGAGACTCCTGGAAGATGCTTGTTGAATGGGATGGGAACGAGTTCTTCACCCTAAGCCAACCCCTTGCTCCCCAGCCCAGTGTGATGTTGGGTGCTGGGAGGAGAAAACACTTCCAGAAATAGGAACAATTTAGACATTGCAGAAATCCACAGGGTTTTGGCCTCCTCCATCAGCTGCATGTGGCACCAGCTGCTTTTTAGAGGTATTTAATAAATGTAAAGGAGCTCTGGTGTTTTTCTCTCTCCTCCTTTTATAACCCCACTACCTGCCCATTTTCATTCCACTTCTGGTCAGCAGAGATGGTCTCATGGTAGATTTTTCTCCAGGCTTTAGGTGGGAATTAAACCCAGCTTAACTTTTACAGCACAGTACGACTGGCTGAGGGGTTTCCACCAAGATTCATTTATATTAGGAAATAAAATGAGGAGGAGCAGGATGAACTCCTGGCAATGCAAGAAAGGGGGTTAGGGAGCCCTGGTGCTTGAGGAGGAAAAGCAGAGAGAATAATGAATTTCCCCCAGGTTTTGGGCAGAGGTGAGAAATTTGATTTTGAAAGAAAAATTGAAAATAGAAGTGTTGGCTTGGGTTGGATGCAAACCAGAAAGGACCTTCCCATAGCACTGGGTCCAGAATTGTCCCAGTTATCCCAGTGGGAAATGGGACATGGCTCAGCTGAGTGGCAGGAAAATCCAGAGATTTTTGTGGTCTCAGTTATCAAGAAACAACCCCCATGAAGTCCAACTAATTTAATTGAATGTAACTGCAGTAAAACATTAATTAAGTGTTATACATCCTAAATCTGTACATCAAAACACATTAACTGCATTTAGGTTTAACCAGCAGTTTGATAACTTTGTGAATGGTGGAATTTGAATTTTGTGAAGCCAACAGGACCAAACTTTGATATATTTTTCATTACAGGAAACAAAGATAGTTCATCCATATCCATCTTTTCCTCTAAATACCATGGATTACCCCTACTAACCAACAGATACCTAAGTAGATAAATAAAAGCTATCTAAATCCTTAAGGAGGCAACTATGGATTCAGCCTCATCTCTTTGTCATGGGTGTATTTTCACTGCTGCTTTGGATTTTTGCTTTAGTGGAGGGTTAAATGGCCTGTGCTTGGAAGTGCACTTGATGGATAGCTGAGATGGGATGTTCTTCTGGCTGATGATTGCTCAGCTAAGTGCAGGAACTTAGGAGGACTCAACAAGGCTTGGATCAGCACCAGTGTGGCCAGTAGGACCAGGGCAGGGATCATCCCCGGGGACTGGGCACTGGGGAGGCCACACCTCAAATCCTGGGGTCAAATTTGGGTCCCTCACTCCAAGAAGGACTTTGAGGGGCTGGAGCGTGTCCAGAGAAGGGCAACGAAGGTGGGGAAGGGTCTGGAGCAGGAGTGTGGTGAGGAGCAGCTGAGGAAGCTGGGGGGGTTGAGCCTGGAGCAAAGGAGGCTCAGGGGAGACCTTCTGGCTCTGCACAACTCCCTGACAGGAGGTTGGAGCCAGGGGGGGGTCGGGCTCTTCTCCCAAGGAACAGATGATAGGACAAGAGGAAACAGCCTCAAGTTGTGCCAGGGGAGGCTTAAATAGGACATTAGGTAAAATTTCTTCTCCAAAGAGGTTGTGAAGGGCTGTGCCAGGCTGGGCAGGGCAGTGGTGGAGTCCCCATCCCTGGAGGGGTTTCCAAGGCGTGGAGATGTGGTGCTGAGGGCCAGGGGTTAGTGGTGCCCTGGCAGTGCTGGGTTAATGGTTGGACTTGATGATCTTCAAGGTCTTTTCCAACCTAACCAATTCTATGATTACACCTGCAGTAGCAGCAAGGTTGGACAACCCCCTGGTCTCCAGGCTTGGTGGGAGGCAGCAGCTGAGCACCCAGCACAGTCCATGCTCAGGTTTGCTCTCAGCACATGACTCCACATGGGGAAAACCTCCACAGCTGCCCAGTTATTTTTTTTTCCTGGAGATCCAATCCAGGCAACACATTTCCTTAAGGAACCCCATCTCCTTGCAGGTACCTCCCATCCTCTTTGCTTCCCAGGAGGCAAAATGGAGAGCTCAGGGCAGGGTTGAGGTAGCCATGGGCCCTGCAAAGCCATCAGCAAAGCCACCATGGCCAACCACCACGCATTTTATAATTTCATTTAATTTAATTTATTTTTTGGGGGAACTCTGCTGCATCCCGGGCCGCGAGGGGGGAATAACCTCTTTGATTTTATTTTTTTTTCAGTTCTCTCAGGCCAGACACACCACAGCCCTTTGAAACGCTCTGTGTCCCTTACCCCACCCATGAATGTGCCAAACCAACCTCTAGGACATGGATGGATGTCTCATGAGGACTTACGAGCTAGAGGACCCCAGTGCATCCCTTCTGATCATGCCCCCCTGTCTCCACAAAGCAGTGTAGCCTCTTCGGGAAGTGGTGGGAGTGAACATTTAGAAGATCAGCCTTCTGCTCGTAACACATTCCAGGAGGAAGGGAGTGGGATGAAAGGTGAGTGAACAACCAGCTGCCTCCCCCACCCCAACCCCAGCACCCAGAGGCAGGAGGGGAAAAGCCCCGAGCGGGGTTCGGTTGGTGGTTTTGGGCAAGAATCCTCATAAATAAATGGGGTTTTTCAGCTTAGGAATTCAGGTTTAGGGCAATAAGTGAGGTTTCCTTTTAAGCAACACCTGCTCCTGCTCTGACATCTTACAGTTGGGTGCTGCTGGGCTGGTTTTGCCCCCAAATCCTCCAAGCTTTCCCAAAATCTGGATTTGTTCCATAGCCTCTGGCTTTTGGCTGCGAGTGGTGACGTTCTTCTCTTTCTTTTCCTTTTTTTATTACAGTGAAAAAATAGCTTAGCAGAAGTGTAGCAAGCCACGTGTGACTTCTCACTGCAGTGTTTGGTACCCACCCAGCATTTGGGGAAGTTTTGACTTAGGGTTTTTGTTTGCAGTGGATTTATCTTGTGTATTTTAGTTGTTACACTTGCATTTCACAGAGATTTCTAGCAGTGAATGTGTGATCCTATTAGTAAACAAGGCAGAAACAAAACCCTGTTGCTGCAGCTAAAGGTCAGGAGCAAACTTGAGGCTGTAGAGGAATAAACAGATGAAAACTGGGCAAGCACACAGACTGTGTATTCCTGTGAACAGGCAAAATGAGTGAGAATGAACCCGCAGACATCAGAGATTTAACTTGGCAACTGCAGTTTTCATTAATGCAAAGCAATTTGGTTGTGGAAAGGCCAATGAGGTATCAGAATAAGGGAATAATTGTATTTTTTCACTAGTCACAAGGTCTGATTTTGCTCTAATTGCAGACAAATCTAGATATGTGTAAATCTCTGTAGTGTGGAGCTGTGTTTGACTTGGCACCGTGTGGCTTTGGTGTGCGTGGAATAAATGCAGGAATAAACCCCTCGTGGTTCCCCTGTGAGATGGATGATCAGGGCTCAGACCTCTCCATGGCTGGACCTTGTTGAGCCTGGAGCAAAGGAGGCTCAGGGGAGACCTTCTGGCTCTGCACAACTCCCTGACAGGAGGTTGGAGCCAGGGGGGGTCGGGCTCTTCTCCCAAGGAACAAGCAATAGGAGGAGTAAACAGCCTCAAGTTGCACCAGAGGAGGTTGAGGTTGGACATGAGGTAAAATTTCTTCACTGAGAGGAGTGTCAAGGGCTATCCCAGGCTGGGCAGGGCAGTGGTGGAGTCCCCATTTTTGGAAGGATTGAAAAACCATGTAGATGTGGTGCTGAGGGACATGGGTTAGTGGTGCCCTGGCAGGGATGGGTTGGACTTGATGATCTGAAAGATCTCCTCCAACCAAAACGATTCTATGAGCATGTTGAAGACCAAGCTGTGATCAGCATGAAGGGCCCTCCCATGCCTGGGGCCAGATCCTACAGCCTGTCAGGCCAGGGAGATGCATTTTTGGGGAGCAAGTGGTGCAGAGGGGTCTGTTTAATGCTACATTTCTTCAGGTTTCTACTAAAGGGCCTGGGGAGGAGCCTGTGGGGAGCTTGGCTCCCTGTGATCCACAGCTGCAGCTCCAGGACCTGTGTGTGGAGAAACTTTCCAGTGCAGTACAATTGATCTGAGCAGCCAGATCTGCAAAACCCAAAGGCCCAGGCTGTCCACGAGCAATAATTCAATAAATTCCATGTATTAAGAGAGCCCATTGCTGCTGCATGCAGCAACCTGGGGGGGGTTTGGTTGCCCTTCCTCAGACCATCCCTTCCCAGGCATCCTCCTCCTCTGGAGGAAGGTTTGCAACCATCTAAACCTGATTCCTCCCCCTCTTGCTGACTCAGCCAAATTGCTTTTGTCCCGCTGTCCGGGGACATGCAAACCAGATGTCTCCAGCCTCTGGTGTCTATGACTCTTGTGTCCTCCCCCCTCTGCTGGATTTTCTTCAGGCTGAACCAATCCAGCTTCTCCCCAGATGGTGTTTGCTAAACTTGGGGTTGTTCTCCCTTCTCTCCGCTGGCTTTTTCCAGAAAGCCTCTAATTTATTGAAGGTGTGTTGCCCAAAACAGGGCTGGGAGAGCAGAGCAGAGGCTTGCTGGCCATCCAGACAGCGTTCCTGTGGCTCCATAGCTCATGTCCTCAATTCCCACAGCACCACGGGCTGCCTGTGACCCGTGGTACCCCCGTGGCTCTCCTGCAGGAATGAGCACTGCCCGTTCCCTGCCCTCGCTCCGGGTTCCTACAGAAATGCTCCACTCGCTGCATTTTTATTGGGCTGCATCTTATTTCATCCAGACTGGTCGCTGCCTTTGCCAAGTCCCTTCTCTGAATTGTAGCCACGTCTCCCCGAGTGCCTGCAGGCTCTTGTGGCTTGGTGTCACCCCTGCTTGCTCCTTCTTCTACACCCTCTGGGGCATCCAGGGGGAGTGTGGGGAAAGCAGACCCCCAGCAGACCCCCATCTGATAGGGCTTAGCAGTTCCTCTCCCATAATGGCACCTCTTTCTCTTCTTTCTCTCTATCTTCATGCCTTAATGTCACCTCCTTCTCTCTATCTTCATGCCTTAATGTCACCTCTTTCTCTCCTTTCCATCTTCATGCCCTAATGTCGCCTCATTCTGTCCTTTCTGTCTATCTCCATGCCCTAGTGTCACCTGTTCTTCTCCTTTCCACCTATCTTCATGCTGAAGGAAAAGTGCCCCATGGCTTTTCCCCAGCCCCTGGTTTCTCCAGGAGGAGACATGGACACTTTGTTCCCTGCAGAGTCCATCTGTCTGTCCATCCATCCCTTCCCAGGGCTCAGCCTGGGATGCACTAGGAGGGGGGGTTTGGGTAGAGCTGGGGGGTTCTGCTGTGAGTACATCCATGGCTTAGCTTGGTGTGCTGTAGAACTTCTGGAGATGTCCTCAATATGTTGGCCTGTGCATATATATATGGCAGGGTGAGTTGTTTTCCTTCTAAATTTCCATGGCAGCACCCAGACATACACGTGCTGGGGTTCAGTGCCTGTAGGGGATGATGTATGTGAGCAGCATGGAGATCCTCACTTCACTGCTCACACCAGACACAGTTTCTGGCAGCCCTGCCTTGACTTGGCAATTAGCTCCTGGTAATGGGTGATTAAGGATTAGCTCTGTGGGAGGGCAGCTCACTGCTCCTGGGGGTCATTAGGAAGTTGGACTTTCCAAGGACCATGAAATCGCCTTAGATGACCTTACAACTCCTGATTGCTTCTTCTTTAGGGGAAGGGGGAAAGCTCCATCACCATCCCTCTGTGTGCTGGAGTGCCACCTTCTCCCCAGCCTGCTCTTCTGAACAGGAGGAGAAACTTCTTTGGGGTGAGGGTGTTGGAGCCTGGCCCAGGCTGCCCAGAGAGGTTGTGGAGTCTCCTTCTCTGAAGGGATTCCAAATCCGCCTGGACATGATCCTGGGTGAGCTGCTGGAGCAGGGGGTTGGATGAGATGATCTCCAGAGGTTCCTTCCAACCCCTACCAGTCTGGGATTCTGTGATTGCCATCCCTGCTGTCCTCTGAGACAGTTGTAGCTCCAAAATTAGGAGAGTGGTCCAGGGAGGCTGATGCAAAGGGAAAGAAGAGCTGCCTCTGTGCTCTCATCCTCTGCAAAGGTTGGAGATGGGTTTTCTGTAGGGTTTAATGTCTATAATATGAGGGGGAACGGGATGCCCAGAGAGGTGGTGGAGGCCCCATCCCTGGAGTCATTCAAGGTCAGGCTTGATGGGGCTCTGAGCAACCTGCCCTAGGTAGAGATGTCCCTACTTGTGTAGGGAGGTTGGACCAGATGACCTCTGGAGGTCCCTTCCAGCCTCAAACATTCTGTGATTCTATATGAACTTGAATCTCTCTTCCCAAAGTATCCCCGTGGGCTTTTCCATCTGCACAGTTGTGTACCAAAGGAGGTGTCCTCAGGGGACGTGGGATCAAGTAGGTTTTTAATGTGTCATCACTAAAATGACATGATTTTGTGTTAAAATGAAGTTGAGATTTGAGGCTCCCAGCCCCTAGCTGGGAACAGAGGTTGCTGCTAATAGCTCTTGATTTTTTACACTCAAGATGGTCCAAGAGGTCTTGGGTAGGGTTCTAGGACTGTTACATGTTGGGACTTTTGGGAAACAGCAAAGTTCAGCCCATCTGTGCTCAGCACCTGCTTTGCCCCCGTGTTTGGTGTGGAGTTGATCTTCTGTGCAGCATTTGAGGAGTTTCATTGGAATATGGATCCTGATGTGTGTCAGAGGGTGGAGAGTGGGAGCAAAACGCAGCATTTTGGGGCTGTTTGTATCCTCTGCTTGGGTGCAGGTGGGGTTTGGGGTCAGTCCGGGCTGGGGGCAGCAGAAGACTTCTGGTAGGTGTAAGAATTGCCTTAGAGGATCAAACCAATGGTCTTGGTTTTGAGGGCCCCTGAGAAACCCCAGTGGGGGAGGCTCTTCTCCCATTGCCTTCTCCATGGAGGACACCCCTCAAGGGGTCTGGTGGGGTTTGGATGTTGCACAGGTCGCCCTCCCAGCTCTCTCCCTGTGACACCTGCATTGAGGTGTTGGTTTGGGAAGAGATCTGTGACAATCCTTGGCTTGCATCTGATACTCAGCAGAGTGGGAGGCTTCCTGGACAGACACCAGAGCATGTCCCAGCAGTGGGACTGTCCTCCCTGCCATTCCTCCTTCTCCTTGAGCTCTCCTGCACCATCATCTCCTGCCTGCTGTGGGACGTGGGTTCCACCACCCATCCCATACATACCCCTTACATCAACTCAGGAATGGTCAAAGAGAAGGGAGATGTTGCTGCTGACAGATATTTAGCCCCAAAATAGACATTTCCTGAGCCTCCACCTGCTCTCTCCATCCAAGGTGTGGACTTTGATGCTGTTTGGGGTTGAACCATTGGGTTTCCATTGTTACCACACCCAGCGAGGGTTGAGATGGGGCTCCTGGGTGTCTCACTGGTGGGGATGGGGACAAGGACTAATGGACTTATTGCTGGGAGGGGAGAGTGTGAGCTCTGTGGGCTGAGGCAGAGCTATTGTGGGCTTGGAGGTGCTAAATAAAGCAGGTCCCAATTTGGCACAGCATCTGAAGGATGCAAAGCACCAGCATCATCATGGGCACGGTGACAGATATCTGCAGGGCTCCCCCTTCCTTGTGGGGTGTCACCACTGACCCCCCAAACCTGAGAGACCCTCAGTAGGTTCTGAGCAGGGTGGAGTGATGGTTGTTATTATTATTATTAATTATCCCATTGCCTTCTCCATGGAGGACACCCTCTGGTGGGGTCTGGTGGGGTTTGGATGTTGCACAGGTTCCCCTCCCAGGTCCCTCCCTGTGAAATCATGTTGATGTCAGGAGGATAAAAGTATTTTTGGGTACCCACCCAACCAGGCAGCAGAGGTGCTACACTGCAGATAATGACTGGGAGGAAAGAAGTCATTTCAGCTGATGCATTTTAAGGTCCCAGCTCACCCATCTGAAACAGGTTGTGGGACCATCTTTGATGGCACATCATTTTTCCCTGCTCAAAAAAATCCCCTCTATTTCTCTTTAAGCAGCCATTTAGATTTTCAGCACGTACCCATCTTCCTTGACACTGTAAATCAGTGTCTGCCATCTGCAAACCAGCCAGTTGCTCATCCTGAGCTTGACTACACCATGAGCTCCAGCAGCTCCCACGTTCCTGGGGAAGGGCAGCGAGGAGCTTGGCGTGTGGTGGAGCAACACCAGCTCCCCATGGGCTCATTCCTAGTGGCTCAACTGCAGAAACTCTGAGGGCATGTGGGGGCTGGTTTCTCCTGCCATCCACATTCATAGCACTATGTCCTCACCCAAGGGTTGGTTCCTCCTGCCATCCACATCCATAGCACTATGTCCTCACCCAAGGGTTGGTTCCTCCTACCATCCATATCCATAGCACTATGTCCTCATCCAAGGGCTGGTTTCTCCTGCCATCCACATCCATAGCACTATGTCCTCACCCAAGGGTTGGTTCCTCCTGCCATCCACATCCATAGCACCATGTTCTCCAAAAGGTCCGTGAAGTTCACTAAGGTGTCTGAAGCACCAGTGGGATGGTGGATGGCACCTCATCTACTCCTCGTGTTGCTGTTTATGCTACTGTTTGTGATTAAGTGGTGCCATGAACTCAGCAGGAGCTCTTCTCTCCTTACCTTTGTGCTGCAGATGTCCCAGCCTGGCTGAAGAGCCTCCGGCTGCACAAGTACGCCGCCCTCTTCTCGCAGATGACCTATGAGGAGATGATGGCCCTCACTGAATGCCAGCTCGAGGCACAAGTATGTCCCACATCAGGCATAAAGCCATCAGCCAAGGTCCCAACTCTTGTGTGGTTGGTAGATGAGAGGCCTCCAGCACCTCTAGAAAGAGGTGTCTTCATGTGGAAGGCGTTTTGGCTGGGAAGCAACCAGAGAAAATGAAAATTGGGTCTTGGGTAGTGAAAACACCCACATTGTACCTGAAAAAGGCCTTGTCCCAGATCTCCTACTGGAGTCCCAGCATGGAAGTCCCATCACTAGGAGCTGCACTTGGGGTTTTTTCCCAGTTGGGGTTAAGTTCAGGAGTTTCAGGGCCACAATCAGTACCCAGCTCCTTTCACATTAGGGCAGCTTTGGTGGCCTTTGACAATGTCCCTGATTTCATACTGAGGATGAAGAGGGCTGGGCAGCACCTTTACTTCCACTGGGGGAGATGTCTTGGGGAGGGACAGATGGGCTGGAGATCTCTATCTTCAGCAAGTCTCTGAGTAACCTGCTCTAGTGGGAGGTGTCCCTGCCCATGGCAGGGGGGTGGAACTAGATGGTCTTTAAGGTCCCTTCCAACCCCGATAATTCTATGATTTTATGATTCTGTGATTTTCTCCATCCCCCACTAATCCCTGCACTCAGAAATGTGATGAATTTATAGGGGAGGAAGGATTTGTTCAGGGGAGGGGGGATCTGGGCTGGCCCAGCTGTCCTCTGGAGATGTTAATGGCAGGTTTGTGTTGTCCTTGCAGAACGTTACCAAAGGCGCAAGACACAAAATAGTCATCAGCATCCAAAAGCTAAAAGAAAGGCAGAACCTGCTCAAGTCTTTAGAAAGGGTAAGTAATCACAAACCATTCTCTGTCTCTTCTTTCTCAAGAAGCCAGGAATTCATTTTGGGGTGGAGCACCCTTTGGTTACACACGTTGTTGGGGTCTCTTGCTGAGAAACCTGTTGTTTGGCCACATCTGGATGTCTCAAACACTTCTGTCCCAGACACAGGTTTCATTTGGGGCTGGATTTTGCAAAGTGGGTCCTAACCCATCTCCAGCACTCGTGCAGCTGGGATGGATGTACCCTGCAGGCCAGGGTGCTCAGAAACAACTGAGCTTCAGGTGGAGGGCACCATCCCAGCAACACTGATGGGAAGGGGGTCACCCATCCTAAGGTTGATGATCTTAGGGGTCTTTTCCAACCTAAATGATTCTATGATCTGCTGAACCATGGTGCCACACCAGCCATCACAGTCCTCTCTGCCACTGGAGAACCCACTGGGCAGAGCCTTTAACCCCTTGGCCAGTTGGTTCTCTCCCTTCTCAATGCCACTGCCCCTTTCATGAGACCCCTGCATGCACAAGGTCAGCATGAGGACCCTCAAGCCCTTCCCCTACCCTTCCATCCCCCAAAAGAGATGAGATTTCCCAATGTCTGTCAGGTCAAGGACCACTGCACTTCTCTGGAGCATCATCTGGGCATCCTGGCCCCAGATAAAAACCCAAACACCCACATCAGTGCCTGCAGAACATCTCAAATTTCAAGGAGAACCAATAGAAACTTCTTGATCACTTTAACAAAACCCTAAATTCTGCAGAAATGGCTGTTGGAGCAGCAGCAGCACCACCACAGACTTGCTGGGAGCAGCTCACCCAACCTCCTGCTATTTATTATTGCAATATTATATTATATTTAATTGCTCCATCTTCAGACAGCAGCTCGCAGAGCCTCCCACTAGGGGCTTTTAAATACTTGTGTGGTGTGTTGCTATTTATTGTTGTTTTCCTTAGCTCACTGCTTCACTATTTATTTATAATATGGGATTGTACTGAGTATGGCAGGGGCTAATAAAGCCATATTTACCTCCGTGTATTAA
The DNA here is from genome assembly GCA_013401335.1 of Brachypteracias leptosomus. NCBI lineage: Eukaryota > Metazoa > Chordata > Aves > Coraciiformes > Brachypteraciidae > Brachypteracias > Brachypteracias leptosomus. The sequence continues at coordinate 94,999 of VYZX01001609.1, read as the reverse complement.
TAATAGCTATTAAATCCAAGAGGCAGCCTGCTGGATGGAGCTGGCTTCAGAGATGTGTTCTCCAGGCTTCTCCTGCTTCTCCACATCCAGGGGAGAAGTGGTGGGACAGCTTTGGAACCCTTGTGGGATGGGTTTGGGTGTGGGGCTGTGGCTGTGTCCTGCTTTGCTGGGGCTCAGAGCATGAGCTGCTTTCCTTGGGAGGAGACATCTCTGGTTTTCCAGGCTTCCCATCCAATTTCTTTGTGCTAAACAAGAGCATGTGTGCAACTTGAATTTTTTCTGGGCAGTGTCTCACTGCTCAAGATTGCTGCTTTCTTGGAAAGAGCTGCTCCACCCCTCCCCACCAGTTAGGCAAGCAGGAATTTTTTCCCCAAAAATAGAGTCAGCAGATCAACTCCAGGTGCTCAAGAGAAGTGGAGCTGAGATGTCCAAGAGCGAGCAGGAATTAGGGTGAACAAGCATTTTGGGTGCCCACTTGGTGTCCCTTCCCCAGGCGTGGCCAGGAACTCTCTCCAAAAGCTGCCTCCTTCCAAGTGGTGTCCCACAAGCCAGACCCTACAATGAGCTCTTCTGGTCCAGGCTATGCTGAAAACAAAACTCAATTATTTCCCATCAGTGGGATGAGGAGCTGACCATAGAAAGGGAGTTCTTGATCCATGCTATAACCCAGAGCAAGGCTGGGGGTGCACCCCAATTCTCTCCCTCCTTAGTGGACCTCCCCCAGCATCTCCAAGCTGAATGGTTTTGCTGCAGGGATGTAGGTTCACCTGCAGCCTTGTGGTGTCCCCTGCTCCCCTGGAACTGTCCCTTTCCTCTCTCCTCCAGCCTGGCCCAGTGTGGACTGGGACACTTTGCTGCTGCAGGATGGGTTCCTGGATCCCAGTGTGGTCCTTGAGCTCTGTGATGGTCCCAGAACCTTGGGATGCTCTGACAAGCTCTTTGGGGCAGAGCAGTTCATGGAGAGCCAGGCAATGCTGGAAACTGGAGACAAGCCCACATTAAAAAACACAATTCCAATTAAATAGAGCTGAAGTGTCACTATTGTGGGATTGCTGGGGAAGGAGCAAGATACTGGCTGGCCAGGGCATTGAAATCTCATAGAGTTTCCATGGAACTTCCACCACCATCTTCCCAGTGGAAATTTGAAAAGGCTGAAGCTGGATTGTCACAGGTTTGGGGTCCCAGTGGTTGACGGGACACATTTATCTTAGAATCATAGAATCATTTAGGTTGGAAAAGACCTTTAGGGTCATCAAGTCCAACCCAATCTCTGGGGATTCAGGTCGGAACACACCCATGGATAATCAGTGTCCTCACAGCAGCTCCACACTCCCCTGGGATGAAACATGGACTGCAGCAGGGTCCTGGCTGGGGATTTTCGGGGAGAGGGGTGGGATAACAGTAGGGATCTGGTTTGTAGCTGATGCAGAGACCAACCCTCTTTTCCTCCACAGGACATCCTGGAAGGTGGCAACTTGCGTGTCCCGCTGCAGGAGCTACACCAAATGATCCTCACTCCCATCAAAGCCTACTCCTCCCAGACCTCCAGCACGGAGGAGCAGGGCCGGGAGGGGGACTCCCATCACCCCTCCTCCCTGCTGGGCTCTGACAGCCAAGGCTCAGAGTGCAAGGACCCTGCAGCTGGGGGGATGCAGCAGCACCATCTACCGGGGTGCGAGGGCGAGTCGGGGGGGGCCCCTTTGCCCGAAGGTGACCTGCCCGGACAGTTCACCAGAGTGATGGGCAAAGGTGAGTGGCTGGCACTCCTTCTGGGTGTCACAGGGTTGGAAGGGACCTTAAAGATCAGTTTTGAGATGTAGCCATGGAATAAGGTAAATGGAAAGGTTGGATTTTGGCAGCACTTAGTGATTAACCAGCGTAAAGATAAAGAAGTAGTTTGGTGAAGTGTGTTGTGATGAAAGAGTGAATTAATTAGATTTGAGAATGACAAGGTTTACACTAATTTACTGCTAGGTACCTTAAATCTAAGTGTAAATATAAAGCTTACAGACAGATAGAAATTGGATCCAGTGAAGTGGAGAAGGCTGAGAAGGGATCTTCTCAGTGCTTATCAGTATCTAAAGGGCAAGTGTCAAGAGGATGGGGCCAGACTCTTGTCAGTGGTGCCCAGGGACAGGACAAGGGGCAACAGGCACCAAGTGGAACCCAGGAGGTTCCACCTGAGCAGGAGGAGAAAGTTGTTTGGGGGGAGGGTGTTGGAGCCTGGCCCAGGCTGCCCAGAGAGGTTGTGGAGTCTCCTTCTCTGCAGAGATTCCAAACCTGCCTGGATGTGATCCTGGTCCCCCTGCTCTGGGTGAGCTGGTCCACAGGTGTTTTCAACAGCATCTCATGGACTTGTTCTGCTTGTAAGGGGGTGGCACTAGTGCATAGGCTTAGTGTGAGTTGTCCTGAGTGCAGATCAGCTGGGTCCAAGCCTCTCCTTAAGCCTAAATTTAGCTAGAGGACATCCAAAATACTTGGGTGCCTTTTTCTGCCTGGTGTGGGTTGCAGGGCTTTGCCTCAGGATGAACACAAGAGCAATGTGAGGTAGGGACCCACCTCCTGTGCCATACACAGGGCTCTTGGAGCAAATTTACATGAGCTTGGACATGTTCTAACTCCCCTTGAGGGGATCTGAGATGGTGGTGATGGCTGCATGGGCAGAGATCTACCTGAGGAAGGAGAGGGGAGTCTCATCCGTGGGATGCCACGAAGAAATATCAGCCCTGTCCCTATTTCAGACCTTCAGAAAAATAGACGAGGTGTTTTCTGTGTAAAAATTTGGTGCAGAATTTCTCAGCAGCCAGTTGAGTGCTTGCACAGACAAATGTTGGTTTCTGGCCCCATTTTACACCCTCTGATGAGTTCAGCCCGTGACAAATGCCTCCGTCACGCACCGAGCTCTACGTATGGCACAAGCCTTGCCAGGATGAGGTGTCCTCCTGGACCTCAAAGCATCCCTGCCTGGGGGTTGCAAGAAAAGAGGCTTATTTCTCTGTGTGAACTCATTTCCTCTTGCTTTTATGGCATTAATTCCAGCAGAGGTTCAAATCCATCATGAGAGGTGAGAGTCCATGTGCAGCAGGAGCAGATTTTTGCCATAGGAGCTCTCCCAGCTCTGCTATTCCCTGGGAACAGGGAGTAATCCTGCACCCCTGCTTTGCTCAGCTCTAATTTTGGGGACTTCAGTGGTGTTCCTCTGGATTGACACCATCATAACAGAGAACAAAATCTGGCCCTAAATATAGGACAGCGTGGCAGGAATGGGAGAGGGATGGTTCGCATTGTTGATAAGACCTGCCTATGGGACAGGGGGTGTCCAAGGTGTCCCTTGAACCCCTCTGGGCCCTACCTTGGTGTCCCCATGCCCATTTCTCTTCTCTTTTCTGTTTTTTTTCTCCAGTATGCACACAACTTCTAGTTTCCCGACCCGACGAAGAGAATATAAGTTCCTATTTACAGCTCATAGACAAATGTCTAATCCACGAGGTGAGTCGTGACGGATCATCTAAAACTGTTGTTCTCATCACTTAGAAACTGTTTCCCAAGTGTCTGTTGATGTAAACCTCTTGGTTTCTAACACAAATATTTTTTTGGGGGGTATTAATAGTAATTCTGACAGAACAGGGCTGGAGCGGGCGGTAGCTCCAACGTGATGCATGGAAATGTTGCTCCCCCCCCCACCACCACCCCCCACGTTTGTTTGATTGCCAAGACCTGGAGCTGGGAAATTCATCTGGCTCCTGCCAGTCCCATCAGCAGCTGGATGAAAGGAGAAATCCCAGGATGAACGTGCAGGAGGTTTCTATCAGACAGACCTCTCCTGTTTTGCAGCACGTGGGCTTGGGGTTTTGTGCAACGGGGACATCTGCTGCTGCTCCTGGCAAGATCTTGCCTCTGCTGGGTGGTGGCTTGTGGTGGCCGTGGGGCTCCTTGCCTGGTGGCAGGGAAGGTTGGCCAGCATCACCAGAGTCCTGAGGCATTCCCTGCCCCTGGCACAACAAGCTGCTTCTCGTCGCCTGCCCATATGGCAGAGCTCAGGGGGGGGCTCCGTGCTTGCCTGGAGGAGCTGCAGGCTTCAAATGTTTCTCAGTTACTTGTTTATTAAAAAATATGCTGTCAAAGCACAGAGGAATCCCCTCTGGTGGCTGCAAACCCCAAAATGTGCTGCAGGCTGCATGGAGGAGGAGAGAGGTGACCACAGCCTCTTGCCTTGCAGCTGAAGCTGGTGCCCAAGCTGTGCTTGTGCCAAGGGTTGATCCATGTATCTGTGCAGGGCCAAGCATGGGGCATCTTGAATCAGGGTGAAATAGTTAAATACTGGGTAAAATGGAAGCACTTCAGTGTGTTTGTTGAGAGCACACCTCGAATCCTGGGGTCAGTTTGGGCACCACACTCCCAGAAGGACCTTGAGGGGCTGGAGTGTGGCCAGAGAAGGGCAACGAAGGTGGGGAAGGGTCTGGAGCAGGAGTGTGGTGAGGAGCAGCTGAGGAGGTTGAGCCTGGAGCAAAGGAGGCTCAGGGGAGACCTTCTGGCTCTGCACAACTCCCTGACAGGAGGTTGGAGCCAGGTGGGGTCGGGCTCTTCTCCCAAGGAACAAGCAATAGGAGGAGTAAACAGCCTCAAGTTGCACCAGAGGAGGTTTAGGTTGGATATTAGGTAAAATTTCTTCACTGAGAGGATTGTGAAGGTCTGTCCCAGGCTGGGCAGGGCAGTGGTGGAGTCCCCATCCCTGGAGGGGTTTCCAAGGCGTGGAGATGTGGTGCTGAGGGACGTGGTTTAGTGGTGCCCTGGCAGTGCTGGGTTAACAGTTGGACTCAATGATCTTAAAGGTCTTTTCCAACCAAAATGCTTCCATGATTGTATGATTTTTTGAGCTGTGCTCCTGAACACCTCTGTCCATCACTGTGGGGTTTTCAGTGCATGTTGCTGGCAGCTCCTGCACTGTCAGCAGACATGGAAAGGTGGCACCTGCTGTTTGGGTTTGCTGCAGAGCAGATTTAGAGCTGGGGGTATGTTCTTCTTGGTGCTTCACACAGACACAGGCAGTGGAAAATAGCTGGAGGGGACAGCATGTCTGCTCCCACTTGCTCCCCTCTCAGAGAGCATCAGAGCCTGGAAATGATGCCTGGACTTTCTGGATGGCTGAGCAGGGCATTGCTGGGGGAGCAGAGGTGTCAAAAAAGAGACAAGGGTGGTGGGAGCAGGAGCCTGGGGCCGGAGAGCAGAGGCAGGAAGACTTGGAGCTGCAGAGCTGCTCATTTTCCAGGAGTGCCTGGGGCAGACGTGATGCAGCATCACCCCACCAGTGCCAACCTGTCCCAGGAGCTGTCTGCAGCAGCTCCGACGTAATCAGTGCCAGGAGAGCATCTTCTCCAGAGGGGGGTTTGGAGCAATCAACTCAGGTGCTAATTAGACTCCAGACAGTGCTCCAGAGACTCTGCTCCTCTCCACCAGCAGCGTGGAGACGTCGGGTGTCTAAAGTTAGCAGTTGTGGGTGGCCCCGTAACCCACAGTGTCTGCCTGGAGGTCTGGGGTGTTTCAGGAGATCTGTCCCCTGTCTGGGTGACCTTCACATGGTGACCTCACCCCCGCTGACCTCCTGCAGAGGCTGTTGGTGCTGAGCTCTGCCCAGCTCCAAGAAGGATGCAGGAGGGTGTGGGATGCCCCAGAGCAGCTCTGCTTTCCACATCCGAGTGTTTTCCAACCCGAGCCATGTTTTCTAGAGCCACTTGCAGGTGACAAGTGTCACCACAAGCAGGGGCCAGCCATCAAACTCCATGAGGAGCTGCACTCACAGCCTGGCAGCACCAGCCGTGGATCTGGGGGCCAGGAGGGGTGGTGGGGAAGCTTTGGGGAAGCCCTGCTCTGCCCAGGGTGGGGTGGCAGCTTGGGACAGAGCCAGGCTGTCACTTTGGGGCACAGGGGATGCTGCCAGAGCATTTTCTCTAGTTGAGATGAGTAAATCATCGAATCATTTAGGTTGGAAGAGACCTTACGAAGTCCAACCTCCATCCAACATCTCCCTGACCTCTAGACCATGTCTTGAAGCACCACATCTACTCATTTGTTGAACCCCTCCAGGGATGGTGACTCCACCACCTCCCTGGGCAGCCTGTTCTGACCACTCTTTCAGTAAAGAACTTCCTAATGTCCAATCTCAATCCTTGGGGGAGACCAGGGTTTCCCTCACTCCACCACCTCCTCCCACCACTTTTCTTTACACACCCCCCCCATACACATCCCCACTCGCTTTGTCCAGAAAAATACTCCTGTGTTTCTTATTTTTCTCTCTGTTTTTTTTCCTGACAGGCGTTTACAGAGCTCCAGAAGAAGCGGCTGCTGTCATGGAAACAGCAGGTGCAGAAACTCTTTCGGTCTTTCCCTCGGAAATCCCTCCTGGAGCTGTCGGGCTATCGGCAGCAGAGGAGGTACGAGGGATTCTGAGGGGAGAGGGATGGAGGGAGCAGCTGGAGGGGCCACCAAGAGCACCTCAAGTGGGACCAGCGTCTCCCAACAGGCAGGGATGGATCCTGCTGGGTTCAGGAGGGTTGGAAAAGCTCCTTCCACACAACCCCAAGCGTGAGCTGGGAAGGGAGAGCAGCAGAAAGTTCTCCTTGTGTGTGTGGTCGGCTCTACCCCACCAATTCCCACCACGTCTCCCTGGCTCCAACCCCAGCGCTTCCCAGCTGTGCAGCAGATCCCCAGCTCAGCCCCTGCCCTTTGCTATTACATCAGCTCTGGAATTTCACCAAAAAAGCCAAAAAAAACCCCATCTTGAAGCCTGCAGAAGGTGCAGAGCTCAGGGGGGCTGTGGTCAGGAAGGCAGGGTGGGGATGTGTTGGAAACATGTTTGCTCTTCCACTGGGATGCTGGGATTTGGGGGATCCTAGAAAGCGTGGGGGTTGTGGCAAGAAGAGATATTTTTAGAAGAGTTTTAAGGGCAGTGTCAGCCTTTTGTTTCCTTCTGCTAAGTGGGTTTTATTGCAGTCTTGTGCAAGTTCTTTTTCTTTCTGAAAAAAGCAAGTGTTTTGGAGGTAACCAGGACAGCTGGGATGTGAGTTCAGAAGGAACAAGAGCAGAACCAGAGTGTTCCCCAGTGGAATTAAATGAAATATTTCTAGATGGAAAAACAAGTGATTTCAGTGTTCACGGCAGGATCAGAAGGAGAATAGACAAGTGAAGGTTTTTGATGGATCCCTTTGCTCTGGGCCATCACCAGTACAGCAGTTTAAAGAATCACAGACTTATAGATTGGTTTGAGTTGGAAGGGACCTTTCAAGGCCATCTAGTGCACCCCCTGCACTGAGCAGGGACATCTGCAACCATCTCAGGTTGCTCAGAGCCCCGGCCAACCTCCCCTGCAATGGTTCCAGGGATGGGGTATCAACCACCTCTCTGGGCAACCTCAGCACCCTCAGCATCAAAAATTTCTTCTCTCTAGTCTACATCTTCCTCTTTTAGTTCCAAACCATCACCCCTTCTATTGCCCCAACAGGCCCCACTAAAGAGTCCGTCCCCATCTCTCTTCTAGGCCCCCTTGAAGTCCTGCAAGGCCACCAGAAGGTCTCTCTGGAGCCTTCTCTTCTCCAGGCTGGTCTCCCAGCAGAGGCTTCCAACCCTCAGATCATTTTGGTGGCCTCCTTTCCCCCCTCTCCACCAGGTCCACGTCTCTCCTGTGCTTTAGCAGCACACCCAGGCTGACCCCAAGCACAAGGTAGAGCTGCCACCTCGAAATTACCCCAGTCCCTTTCTCTGGCCACCCAGGGTGTGCTTCATTTTCCAGGCTGCTTTTGAGTTGTTTGCATTTTGCTTTTCTTCTGCTCCTGGGAAGCTGCAGAGGAGGGAGGAGCCCATGGCCAGTCCTGCTTCTGTCCTGGGGATTTAATGGCAAGAGAATTTCTTGGACGAGGTTGAAAGGAACCTCCTCGTAATTCTGCCGAGTAAATTTATCTAGTTTGGGATCCCAGCGAGCTCGTGGTGTCTGCAGCAGCCACCCACACAGGCAGGAGAGATGAGGGCTGGGAGGAAGGTGAGATGGAACATCTGTGAGGGTGATTAAGTGCTGGAGAAGGGCAGGAGGGGATGGGGAGCATCAGAGCAACCACAGCTGGGGCTTTGCAGAGTGCTCCTACCCTTGGCTCTGCTGAAGCCTGATAATAGCGTTGAAGTTCTGCTGCCCAGCTGATGAGAGACACCAAGTTCAGTCTGGAGAAGAGAAGGCTCCGGGGGGACCTTGTTGTGGCCTTCCAGGATCTGAAGGGGGCTACAAGAAAGCTGGGGAGGGACTTTTGAGGCTGTCGGGTAGTGGTAGGACTGAGGGGATGGCTCAAAACTAGAGGTGGGGAGATTCAGATGAGACATTAGGAAGAAGTTCTTGCCCATGAGGGTGGGGAGACACTGGCACAGGTTGCCCAGAGAGGTGCTGGAAGCCCCATCCCTGGACATTTTGAAGGCCAGGCTGGCTGGGGCTGCGAGCAACTGATGTAGTGGGAGGTGTCCCTGCCCATGGCAGGGGAGTTGGAACTGGATGATCTTTAAGGTCCCTTCCAACCCTGATGATTCTATGATTCTAAGCTGATGTTGCCTGGTGAGGAGACCTCCACTGTGTGTCTTTCCGAGGCTTATCTGATTATTTTCATTTAATTCCTCTGCTTTTAAATGCAAAAACCCACACAGGGAGGGATGCTGGTGCTGTGTGACCCTCCCCTCCAAGGAGTAAAGATGGTTTCGTGTCCTGAGATCAGTGTCTTGGGACATTTGAGCTGCGTGGACTTGGGTCCAGATGGTTTTGCTGTGACTACAGGGAGGTGGATGAAGGTTTGTGATGCAGGGACAAGAGCAGGTGCAGAGCCAACAGCCAGAGCTAAATCTTTATCAGACACCAGAGAATCCACACATGAGCAATCTCTTCTGTACAGCTCAAAGGCATGAAGAGTTCAAGAGTTANCTGGATTTACAGTTGGACTCAATGATCTCAAAGGTCTTTTCCAACCAAGACAATTCTATAAGTCAAAATCCAAGAAATCAGGCACCACTGTCTCTAGTGCCCAGGGAATTCCCTGCATATTTTAGCTTGCATTTAAGAACAGATCCATTTTTACAGGAGTAAAATAAACTTTTTTTAAAAGTGATATGAACCCGAGAACTGCAGGAGGGAAGGAGGATGACTGGCGGGGGGGGAAGAAGAAGGGATGGTGCTGGGAAGAAGAAGGGATGGTGCTGGGATATTCCCAAACATCCTCCTTCTCACTGCAGGTGCAGGATGAAGAACCATCAGCAGCAGGGTGGGAGGTGGCTGTGGGATGGAGATGGGGTGGTGAGCATCGATGTGGGGCATGGAGTGGTGATCATTGATGTGGGGCATGGGGTGGTGAGCATTGATCTGGATGGTGAGCATTGGTCCAGCTCCTCACAACAACACAGGGGCACGCTGGATGTTGGTCTGAGGGTGCCAAACCAGCCTCTGCTGCACCACCCCCTTGCAGGGGCTGGTCTCTCACCCTGGGCATGTTCTCTCCCCACAGCCGAGGCTTTGGCCAGTCGAACTCCTTACCGACCGCGGGCTCTGCGGGGGCAGGGCTGGGCCGGCGAAACCCCCGCCAATTCCAGATCCCCTCCCGCAACCTCCCCACCGCCCGCCTGGGGCTGCTGGGGCCCAGTGGGCTGCTGGGCACCCCCCAGCGCAGCCCCGCCGCCAGCCCCGCCATCCTCAAGCAAGGCAGACAGGTTGGTCAACCTTCAACATCTCCCAACTTCTCCATCCTCCTCTGTTTTTCCTCCTCTGCCTTCCCCAGATCCCCCTTTTCCGAGCGTGTTGCGCTCTCCTCCAAGCGCCGGGATGGAGAAGAGGGATTGATGGGCAACCCAAGGGTTGGATGAGGGAGAGATGGACCCACGGGGGTCATAAATACGTAGCTCAGAGGTCTCCATTGTACATCCCACCCCTCTTTTTCTTCTTGCTCCCCACAGAACCTCTGGTTCGCCAACCCTGGTGGCAGCAACAGCATGCCCAGCCGGAGCCACAGCTCGGTGCAGAGGACGCGCTCGCTGCCGGTCCACACCTCCCCGCAGACCATGCTGATGTTTCAGCAGCCAGGTAGGAAGCAGATATTTGGGGTTTTCTCTTATCCCCACCCCCAGGAGGCTGCGTGGAAGGAGCAGCACTGGTGAGTCTTGCCTGGGCACGCTTGTAGAGCGCTCAGGTTGCTGCCCGAGCCAAGTGTCTTTGGCACTGGTCAGATCAGAGACATCACTGGAGGGGTTTTGACCCTATATATGTGATGTCTTGGTCCTGTATATAGATCACTGGTGATAGATCAGTGGAATGGGCTGCCCAAAGAGGTGGTGGAGGCCCCATCCCTGGAGACATTCAAGGTCAGGCCTGATGGGGCTCTGAGCAACCTGCCCTAGGTAGAGATGTCCCTGCTGGTGTAGGGAGGGTGGACCAGGTGACATCTAGAGGTCCCTTCCAGCCTGAAACATTCTGTGATTCTATATAAATGCACTGGGGTCTTGCCTTGCTTGCTTCACATCAGGCAGGGAAGGTGGTAGCTCACCCATCACCTCTTCTCCATGGACGTGGAGACCTGGTGTGGAGGGGTTGCCTTCGTGCACTTGAGGGAAATCCTTTTTATGATGGGAATGATGCTGTGTTGGTGCTTCCTTCCCAAGCACCACCAAAATACCCCCGTATATAGGAGCATCCTCTACTTCAGGAAGGTTCCTGCAGAACTTAGACCCTGGACCTGGAGCATCCTTCCCATGAGGACATTCCTGCCTTTTTTGCTGTGTGTCCATCCTGCCTTTTGTAACCTACACACCATAACAATTTATACAGCAGGACAGGGACTTGCACCCCCCCAGCAAACCAAACCTCATCCATTATCTTCTACCATGGTTGCAGCTCCCTTCATATCACACACGAGTGTAATTTAACTATAATTTTAACTGTGTAATTTAGGTGGCAAGTGTCCTGTACAGCAAAAGCAGCATCTGTTCTTGGGGGTTGGTTAAGCACCAGGACAAGGGTGCTGAAGAAGAATAAGGAGGTTTCTCTTCACATTTTAGCCCACCATGAATGAGGGGGAGCCAAAGATGCAGATTGAATCATGAGGAAAATAAGCAATAAGGTGGGGCTGGGCTCCTGAAACACTTTTCATCAGGCTGAGGGGACTTCAACCCCCCTGGACCTCGTCCTGTGTTCCAGCAAGCTGCAGATGCTGCCTATCAATAGCAAAGCTGCACTTGCAAAGATTTTTGCTGCATAAGGGAGGGTATTTTGGTGCTGTGTGGATCAGGCCAGGGCATGCCAGGACATCAAACTTCATCCCCCTGCTTTTTTTGTGCTCAGTCCCCCAGGGATGTGGCCTCAGGGCTGTGGTGGCCAAGTCAGCCAAGGAAAAGCCAGAGAGCAGCTCTGCTGGTCTGTGCTGCCATCCCATGTCTGAGCTGCACAGGCAGCTCCCAGACCTGCTGCTCCCTGAGGGTGCTTGAACATTTTGCATCTATTGAGAATTTTTGTGGGGTTTGAGCAAGGGGAGAACTTGGAGATGCCTCTTCCCAGGGCAGGGGCTCCTGCTCCCACCCCAGTTCCTCCTCTGGCATCTCTAACTGGCACCTCAACTCCTCATTTCCATCCACCTTCTGCTGCAATGCTGAGTCTCCCCAAATTTCATAGAATTATAGAATGGTTTGGGTTGGAAGACACCCTAAAGCTCATCTAATTCCAACCCCCCTGCCATGGGCAGGGACACCTCCCACTAGACCAGGTTGCTCACAGCCCCATCCAACCTGGTCTTGAACACCTCCAGGGATGGAGCATCCACAGCTTCCCTGGGCAACCTGTGCCAGTGTCTCACCACCCTCACAGCAAGGAATTTATTCCTGATTTCTAATCTAAATCTCTCCTCTTCCAGTTTGAAGCCATCACCCCTCATCCTATCACTACAAGCCCTTGTACAAAGTCCCCCCCCAGCTTTCTTGTAGGCCCCCTTTAGATACTGGAAGGCCCCAATGAGGTCTCCCCGGAGCCTTCTCTTCTCCAGGCTGAACAACCCCAATTCTCTCAGTCCTTACAGAGGAGATGCTCCAGCCCTTATCAAGAAGAATCAGGGGAGCAATGACTATTTTTGCAAAGGTCTCTTGCTGGAGGTGATTGCACCAGGGAGCGAAGCTCTGGCTGTGTTGTCAGACCCTCCTGGGGCATCTTCTGGGTGGTTTCCTACCCTGGTGGCAGCAGAGCTGGCCGGGGTTGTAGAGCAGGCAGGGATGGTCCCTGCCAGGTCCCCTGACCAAGGTCTCTTGGCCAAGACCTCCTGACCAAGGTCTCCTTTGTCCCTGCAGAGTTCCAGGTGCCGGTGACTGAACCTGACATCAACAACAGGCTGGAGTCCCTGTGCCTGAGCATGACGGAGCACGCGCTCAGTGGTGAGCACTCCCTCCTCCTCGGGCTCTTCCAGCACGTCCACGCCACCTCCACCGACACCCCCAGCACCTGCCCTTGCCCCCCACCCCCAAAAAGCTGGGACAGGCTGTGGCTCTGAGGGGACAGGACGGGGCTGGATGTGGGGATGCTCCTGGGGATGCTCCAGAGGCTGCTCCTGACGATGCTCCCCAGGGATGCTCCTGAGGATGCTCCCCAGGGTGGGGGGTCAAACAGGGACATCTCTTGGCGAGGCAGCCAGGGCAGGGGGTAAAACTGAATGCAGGGATCTCACCCAGCACTAGTGGAGTCCGTGCTTATTAGCCACTGGTTAGCTTGCTAATGATAATTAGTGTAAGCTCGCTAGTCTGTTATTAGTTCTGGATAAAGCCCTTGCCACCAGTGCACTCAAATGGTTCACAGGCTTTGGAGTATTTTACCCTCCTGCCACTGGTGTCCCTCGTTTGGCCGGGGGGGTGCAGGAACCCCAAGATATGGGGTTAAAACCCTGCTGGGGGCTGTGCTGGTGGCTCTGGCAGCTCCTCACCCATGCCTGGGGTGGCTGCGGGTGCCACCCTGGGCTGGTGGATAACGGGCACGGGGAGGGAGGAAGACCAGGTGGAAAAAGAGGCAGGAAAGGTGGAAAAGGCATTGGCAGCACGGTGGAGAGCCCAGTGCAGCAAGAAGCACCAGCACCAGCAGCTCCTGGTGCCCCCTCACCAATGCACTGGACCCCCCAAGCATGAAGGAAGACCCCTCAGCGATGGGACGAGCGCGGCCACCACCATCACCTTCCAAATAACCAGCCTGGGTGTCACTCCTGGACTGCGTGGAACGGTTGAGGATGGGAGGATGAGGGGCCACCAGTGATGCCACAGCCCATCCCGGGGAGAGCAAGGACTGTGAAGGGCAGCAGGGCCCTGGCAGTGTCACAGCAGCATCCTCGGCCAGGAGAACCAGGACACTCCTGTCACCCACAGCGTCTCTCCAGCGTGTGCTTAGTCTGGTTCCTCTGCAGGGTACTGTTCCTCCGAGTGATTTTTGTCCAGGTCACATACCCCGAGCCTCTCGAAAATGGTTGTGCTATAAAGAGCTCTTAAAAAAATAAACCTTTTTGGGGGAGTTAAAAAAAAAAAGGTGTAACAAACCTGTTTGTTTTCAGTCCTAAGGAGGGAGGTGGCCGTGATGCCCTGGGTAGCAAAACAGAGAGTGCTCTGTTTGGGGGTGAACCATCCCCCCCACAAGCCTCTCTCCATCCTGGGAATGGGAGTTTGGGATGGGGGATGGGAGGTGGTCATGGTTGGGTGTTGATTTCTGGCCCCATAAGAGGTGCTGGAGCCCAGGGGGTGGAGGAGAGGGGGCTGCTGGCAGCAGGGTTGTTGGTGTGGCTTTGGGGTGGGTGATGGACCCCTCGCTCCTGGGCTCGGGGCTGTGGCTGGATGTGTCCCTGTGGGCACGAGATGCTGTGGATGGGGGCTCTGGGGAGACAGAAACGACTCCTGGGTTCTTTTTCCTGCTGTGATCCCTCAGCTAGAGGAGAATTTCACATCCTATGTGTTGTAGGGCTGGATTAGCTGAGGGGCAAGGCAGCCCCCAGGACCAGCTCCATCCCTGTCCCCCCACTCCTGGGCGGTGGGTCACGAACTTGTCCTGCTCTAGCAAGGCCCCAGCCTCACGTCCACCTCTGGGCTGCCCAGAAACTCCCTCTGCTCCCAGGAAAGGTGCCATGGGGACATCTCAGGGGAGGCTGAGGGGCTGCCGCGAGACAGGGACAGATGGTGACATGAAGACACCCACACCCCAAACCCCTTCCACACCTCCTCGAGGAAGTGAGGGTGGCCCCGTGGTGCCAACTGGCTGTGGGTTGGGGGTGTTCTGGAGGTCTGTGCCCCCCAGTACGAGGTGAGAGGCTACTTCTAACTCTCCCTTCCCACTTGCAGATGGTGTCGACCGAACCTCCACGATCTAGAAGGCGTCGCGACGGGGACGCTGGCCAGGAGAACATCAACTGCTGCGGGTCCAGCGGCGAGGTCGGGGCTTGCAGGAGCCTCAGAGCTAGCTTGCATCCTTTCTCCTCTTCTCCTCTCCTCTCTCTTCCTCTTTCTCTCTCCTCTCTCTCTCTCTCTCCTCTTGTTTTAATTTTGTGAATGTGTAGATTGTCCTTGTGAACATATCATTAGACTTGGACTTTGTGTTGTCATTTATTACATCCATGCTAGTGGGGAGGGGGTGATGATGATGATGATGATGATGATGATGGGGGGAAATGGCCAAAAACTCGACGGTGATGAGAAGAGCATGGGGAGGGTGGGGGGGAGAGAGTGCTGACAATAGAGGGGTCACCAGAGCTCCACGGGCAGACCCTGGTCCTGGAGGAGGCCATGAGCAACTATCGAGCATCACGTGGGTGTGTATGACCAAAAAAAACCCCTTTGGGGAGGATTTGCCTGTCCCACCTGGAGAATTGGGGGCTGATGGTCCCAGCTTCTTGAGTTTTGCTGCATTCAGGCCCAGATTTAAAAATAATAATAATAATAACAACCCCAAATTTCCCTTTCAGTTTAGCCACGAGCAGTTTGGAGGCAGCGTTGTGCACAGGAGGTGGAGGGTTGGTTGGTGGGTGCTTGCTGGGTGTAGGGTCACCCCCCCCCCACATCCTTGTACCCCCAGTATGGTGCAGGGACGTGGCTGGGGAGACATTTCACCCAGCTGAGGGTCCTGGGGGATGTTGGTGAAGTGGGGGGGGATGCTGGGTGAGATTCTGTGTCTCTTGCCTTGCCTGTGTGGGTACCAGGAAGATGCTGCATCTGTGGCTTTACACATCTACCCCCCAAAACCCAGCACTGAGGGGGTTTTCCAGCCCCAACGAGGGATGGAGGAGGCTTGGGAGCAAACATCTGCTTTTATTTAGCCAAATAAACCCAAGCCCCAAAGGATATCAAAATGTAGCTTCACCAGCCTCATTTTCTTGGCTGGGGAGGAGATGTGGATGGTGGTGGCTCGGCTGCCACCTCACCCACCCCTGTGCTGCTTTTAGAACAGGGGAGCTAAATTTGGTCCGAGGCATTAAATAGATATAAAGCCAGCACGGATTGATTAATAAATCCAACAGGGATTGATTAATAAATCCAACAAGGTGCTGCTCAAGCTTGTGCTCAATGAGATGGGGCTCAAAAAGCATCAACACCCATTCTCGGTGTAGCCACCTCACTCCCACCAGCCCTGATGCTGCTCTGGGTCCTCTGTTGGAATAATAATAATAATAATAATAATATATTTAATGCAAGGAGGTGGGAGCAGCAGCCACGGGGGGGGTTGCAGAGATATTCCCCAAAATGGCTCAGCCATGAGCACCAGTGGGTGGGGGGGGGTGAAGGAGGACCCAGAGCATCATCTGGGAGGTGATGTGTGAACCCATTTGCCATGCAGCATTTTAAAGTCTTTTTTTTTAATATATATACAAAAAAAAAGCCCAAACAAGTGCCAAATGCAGCGTTATATGTTTGCTGGTCCTTGGTGTCCTGCTTCCTGGCAGGCAGGAGATTATGGGGGGGTTATAGTAGGGGTGGGAGTGGAGGAGGAGGAGGGAAAATCAAAGTGAGGGATGTTGGGGAGAGGTGTGAGGAGGTGGAGGTGAAACAGGGGCTGGGGGGGTACCTGGGTCACCTCCCCAGGGCAGGCCCAAATATCTGTATGGAGCTGAAATTCTATTTATTCCTTCACTGACTATAGAAAACCAGAGGTTATCTGATTGTTCAGAGATGTTATTTTGGATATATTCCCTATTAACTCGCTATGGCTGGTAACCATGATAATGTCTGTTATTAACAACCACCAAATAATTCAATTGTTGGGTTTGTTTGGGGGGTTTTTTTGTTTGTTTTTTTCCTCCTTTTGTTAAAACAGAAGCTTATTTTCCATTGACAGTGTATAGGTTAATAATGCCTTAGTTGTGTTTGCTGTTTCTTGGGGGTTTTTTTAAGTATATATATATATATATAAAAAAAAATAAGTGGCTTCAGTTGCATTGCCTGGCTCTGGGGGTGCCTGTGTTGAATGCAGGCAGCAGAGCTCCAGGGAAAGAAGTTTAAAAAAAAAACAAAAAAAA
>VYZX01001609.1:0-78321 GCA_013401335.1 Brachypteracias leptosomus | reverse complement strand
GCCTGAGTGAGGCTGTGAAGTCAATTATCAGTAATAAAGTGGCAGTGCCTTTTTTTGGTGTCTTCACCCACCCACCCCACCTGCAACTGTGGCCAGGGCGAGGTCACCACCATGGGGGTGTCTTGGGTGGGCATCACCCCCCACCCCACCCTCCTCTGACCCACCCACCCAGCACCCGCCGGGGACCTTTTACTGGTGCTGGAGAGCTCAGCACCCAAGTGTCCTTGGGTCCGGCGGATGCTCCCCATGGAAAAAAATCCCCCAAAAACCCCTTTTTTTCCAAGCTGTCCTCCCCAGGGACAATCCCTGAGCTCAACTGGACTTTGCTTTGCTCCTTCAGCTCATTAAATGCAATTTTCAAGTGTGGGGTGGGTGGGTTGAGTCCGTATCCAGCAGGGGAAAAAAAATCCCAAACTGTGATTTTTGTGTGGGGTGAAGCTCGAGCTTGGTCAGCACTTCAAGGAACTTTATTTCTCTTGTCCCCTTTCTCCACACCGTGCCCCAGGTTTGGCTTTTTTCTGACTGTGCCTGATGGAAAAGTGGGTCCCGCAGACGTTTATAATTTGCACACAAGCGATGCTAAAAACACTAAAAAAAAAAAAAAAAAAACTAAAAAAAAACCACAAAAAACACTAAAAAAAAAAAAAAATACAAAGTTGATTTTATACGAGTCATCAGAGTTTGCAAAAGTGAGTTTTATTTTTTGTATTCCTTTATCTTTACTTAAAAGGTGAATGTGTATTCCTCTGGGAGGAATAGGAAGAAAAAAAAAAAATACTGAAAAAAAACAGGAATGTTAATAATGTTAAACAGAATACTTCCTCCCTTATTAATATATATATAACCCTCTGTATTTATGCCTATTGTAAGCTTACTTTGCCCTCTCTTCTGTTGCATGCTGTTCCTGGGCAGCCTCTCCTTGTCCATGCATGCCTTTGAGTCCTGGTTTTCTCTGTACAAAGAACTATTTTTGCCGAGTTACTGTTGCCTATTTTTTCGAGTTAATTTGGGGGGGGGTTTTTTTCCCCTCTTTTTTTTGGTCTATGGAAACAGCATGTTTGTTACATGTACGAGCTTCCCAATATACCCGAGAACATTTAACTCATGTTTGGAGCTGTCTTGGCGAGTGTTCACAGGTTGCAAAAATGTTGTTCCTGGTGCAAACACCCTCGTGAGTTCCACCCGCTGCCCATCGGTGTATTTATTACTCGTTCTTGCCTCCCGTGTACCGAGGAACCCACGGCTCTCATTTCATAGCCACCTTCCCTTGGAAGGGAAGGGAGATGATTAATACAAGGTTTTGTAACACTGGGGTGTGGAGCCTCCTTATTTACGCCCTTCCTGCTGAAAGGCCTGGGATTTTTATTTAAAATAAATGAAAATAAAGGAGGGAGGGGGTGAGTGGTTCTGGGGGGGAGGTGGTTTTATTTTATATTTATTTCTTTTAATTTATTTTCACTTATTTTCATTTATCTTTATCCTCAGCGTTCCCCACGCAGCCACTTTGGCCCCTTGGGATGTCCCAGCGCCCCAGGAGCTGGAGTTTCCTTTGGAATCAGCAGGAATTGGGGTTGGAGCAGAGAATCAGAGAATGTTTTAGGCTAGAAAGGACCTCTAGAGGGCATCTGGTCCAACCTCCCTACACAAGCAGGGACATCTCTACCTAGGGCAGCAGCTCGGAGGATGTGGAGGAACCATCCTGGCCAAGAGCTTTGGTGGCTGCTGGAGATAACGTGGTTGGGATTTTAAGGTTGGGGGGAAGACTCCAAGGGGGACCTTATAGTGACCTTTCAATACCTGAAAGGGACCTATAGGGAGGTGGGGGAGGAGCTGCTCACAAGGGTTTGTAGGGACAGGATGAGGGGGGATGGTTTTAAGCTAGAAAAGGAGATATTTAGGATGAACGTCAGGAAAAAGTTCTTTAATATGAGGGTGGTTGATCAGTGGAAGAGGTTGCCCAGAGAGGTGGTGGAGGCCCCATCCCTGGAGACATCCAAGGTCAGGCTTGATGGGGCTCTGAGCAACCTGCCCTAGGTAGAGATGTCCCTGCTTCTTGTAGGGGGGTTGGACCAGGTGCCCTTTGGAGGTCCCTGCCAACCCAAACCATTCTATGATTAAAACCTGCACGTTTCAGCCCCTGCCAGAGCAGGTTGGGAAGGATGCTCTGAGCTGGGGCTCAGCCTGGGCAAGACCATGATGGCTGGCCCAGGTTTTTCTGTATTTTCTCAGCTTTGAGCTCTGCTTGCAGCAGCATCACCCTGATGAGGTGAGCAGGAACCCCCCTGGATCACCCCAGCACACGGGCACCTGGGTTACCTCCAGGTGTGGTGGCTGCACAACCCCCCAGAGAAGGGTTAGTCCAGGCTTATGGTTAAAAAAAGGGCTTTTCCTGACATTTAAATGGAATTTCATGTATTTCAGCTTGTGGCCATTGCCTTTTCTAGCTCTTTTTTAGCCCCTCCCATACCACACATCACTAAGACGCCCCCTCTGAGCCTCCACTTCTCCAAGCCCAGCTCCTGCAGGCTTTTCTCAACCAGTCCAAGCTCTAAATCATCAGCTTGGCCATTTGTGGCCCCCATATGTCCCTGTCCCTGCTGTACTGGGGAGCCCAGCACCCATCCAGCACCCCAGTACTGAGCAGAGGGGCAGGATCAACCCGCTTGACCTGCTGGAGATGGACTTAATGCAGCCCAGGATGCTGGTGGCCACCTTTGCTGTGAGGACTGCTGGCTTGAGGGCAGCTTGGTGTCCACCAGGACCTCCAGGTCCTCTGCAAAGCTGCTTTCAACCCACTTGGCTCCCAGTGTGCACCGGTCCATGGGGTTATCCCTCCCCAGCAGCAGGATTTGGCCCCTTGTTGAACCTCATGGGGCTCCTCTCCAGCCTGCCCAGGTCCCCCTGAAGGGCAGCATGACCCAGTTCTGCATTAGCTGCAGCTGTGCTGATGGTGTCCCAGTGCCCAGGTCATCACTGATGAGGTTAAAGAGTAGTTGGCCCCATTATCGACCCCTGGGACACACCACTAGTGACCAGTCTCCAGCTGGACTTTGTGCCAGTGAACCCAAGCCTGGCTGCTCAGCCAAATGAATGTCAACTCCTCCAGCCTGTGCCTCATCAGCTTGGCCATGTGGGACAAAACCTTCACTGAAGTCCAGCTGAAGCACCCACTGCTCTGCCCTCGTCCCCTGGCCAGTCACTGCAGGACCTGGATGGGCACATGGTCCCTTTGAAGCCACCTTGACTGCTCCCATCACCTTAGAATCATAGAATCGTCAGGGTTGGAAGGGACCTTAAAGATCATCCAGTTCCAACCCCCCTGCCATGGCAGGGACACCTCCCACTACATCAGTTGCTCGCAGCCCCATCCAGCCTGGCCTTCCAAATGTCCAGGGATGGGGCTTCCAGCACCTCTCTGGGCAACCTGGGCCAGTGTCTCCCCACCCTTGTGGTGAAGAACTTCTTCCTAACATCTCATCTGAATCTCCCCACCTCTAGAAGACCTTCTTGGCCTTCAGGTGTCTGGAGATGGCCTCCAGGCTTAATTGCTCCATCACCTTCACAGGAATTCACAGCTGGGTGTTATTAACAGCTTATGAAGATGAGGCCACCTCTCTGCATCTCCCAGCAAGCTGCCTGGTGAGCACAGAATCACTGGTAGGGGTTGGAAAGGATCTCTGAAGATCATCTAATCCACCCCGCTTGCTAGAGCAGGACCCAAGAGTAGATCACACAGAAATATGTCCAGACAGGTCTTAAATGTCTTCAGAGAGGTTCCACAAGCTCTCTGGGAGCCCATTCCAGGGCTCTGTTACCCTCCCAGCAAACAAGTGTCTCCTCATGGTTAGGCTGAACCTCCTTTTACCACGTGTGGCCATTGCCCCTTGTCCTGATGCTTAAATCAACCCCTGTGCAGGTTGGGGGAGAAGGTCCCAGAGCTGCTCTGGCTGCCATGGAGTCATTGACCCAACACAAGGAGCAGCTGGAGAAGGTTGGACCATGGCTTCACCCAAGCTCCAGCACAGCCAGAGCTTAGAACCTGCTGGTGCCTGGAAAACCAAAGCAGCTTTTTTCCTCTTTTCTCTAAAAATAAATAAATCATCCTGAAGACCAGGCCTGGAAAAAGAAGGAACTGCCCAGCTCAGCCTGAACTCTCACTTTCATTCCCACAGAAAACAGATTTCTGGCCAATTTTAGATAAGAATCATTATAAATAAGAATTAAACCATCACCCTGGCAGGTGAGCAAAGCACCATCTCCACCAGTGAGAAGAAGCAGCCCAGGGGTGGGTGTTTGCCCTGTCCCACCCTCCATGGTCCAGCCTGGCACTGGGGTGATGCCCCCAAAAAGCCCCCATGAAAGTTCTTGCTCCTCTCCTGCATTGAGCAGAGCCCAGGGTCGGGCTCAGCAGAGGGAGCCACAGACTGTGTGTCCCTGGGCAGGAGGCTGCAGAGCCTGGGACCCATCACTGACCTCCAGCATCACCCAGCCAGAGCCAGGACCTTGGCCAACCCCCACTAGGTAACCCCACAATCCTTCCCCATCCCTCTCTTTCTCTCCTCCAGCTCCCTTTGCCACTCACAGAATCTGATCATAGATCATGAGGCTGGTCACACACTGCCTAGGTGGTCAAGGAGGTTCTCCTCCCCTTCTACTCTGCCCTAGTGAGGCCACCTTTGAAGTTCTAGGTCCAGTTCTGAGCTCCCCAAGTCAAAAGAGATCTTAAGGGAGCTAAAGAAACATATGGTGAGATCCAGCTGCTTTAGGGGAACGGTGGGATGCTGAGAGGGTGCATGGAACTCCATCCTGGAACACCCAGCAAAGGGTTCCCCAGGTCACACATGAAGGTTGGATGGTGAGCACCCACCCAGGAATTGCTCCCTTGGTGTCATTCACACACCCCAGGCAAAAGAAGCACCAACTGTGACACTTTGAAAACCATCTCCAGGCCCTTGCAGCTCCTCCAGCCACTCTCCTGGTGGCTCTTTCACCTTTGCTTTGCTGTTGCAACCTCGGTGGGGAGCTGCAGAGCAAACAGCAGCAACGTGGGTATGGGCCACTGACAGAACCACCCACCCAAAGCCCCACCACGAAGAAACACAAAGTTGTTTAAAACAAAATAAATAATCCCTCACCGTGACATTCTTGGGGGTATTGCAGCAAAATGTCTTTGGATACTGTGATTTATTTGCTGGCCCTCCTAAAAGCCCAGCCCAAGGGTTATTGAGGAGAACTTTAATGTCCTCTCCACCACTAAATCCCAGCTGCAAGTGGAAGGCAAGAGCTTCTAAAGGGCATTTCCAAGAACTCAGCAGAAGGGCTCAGCCAGAGCTCAAAGGACACAAATGACCAGGGGCAGAAGCCAGAGGGGAGGCAATGACCCGTTGGAGGTCATTAAGCACTTGGGAGGTTGAGATTGCTGCTCAAAGCCTCCAGGATGACCAGAGCTCTTGACTTCAGTCACTCAGCAGGCAGATTTGGGGCTAGGAAGAGCCTTTTGTGGGATCTCCTGGGGAAAGTGTCCAAGGAAAGGCAGAGCTGGGGCAGGGTCTAGAGCAGGAGTGTGGTGAGGAGCAGCTGAGGGAGCTGGGGGGGTTGAGCCTGGAGCAAAGGAGGCTCAGGGGAGACCTTCTGGCTCTGCACAACTCCCTGACAGGAGGTTGGAGCCAGGGGGGGTCGGGCTCTTCTCCCAAGGAACAAGTGATAGGACAAGCGGAAACGACCTCAAGTTGCCCCAGGGGAGGTTTAGGTTGGCCATGAGGAAAAATTTCTTGTTTGGGGACTTGTGCTTTGTAGCAGAGAACATAAAAATTGACAGTGTCCTTGTGAGCATGAAGATACATGAGGTCCAGTCACAAGCAATGCAGGAGATATCTGCCCAGGGTTTCCAGGAGAGGCATCCCCATCTCCAGCAAGCTCCCATACCAGGGACAGTTGGGATGTGCTGGCAGAGCAAGTGACCCACCAGTCAGGGCTCTCTAGTGAATTCACACCACAGCACAAGGCAAGCAAGGCCCCTTCTTCCCACCATGAGATATGCAGGAGCAACCACCAAGCACGACATGGAGACTCACTGACCAGTCACTCCACAGCACGTGTGCAGGAGATGATGGGAGACACCAGAAAGAAAACCACCGTGACAGAAAAAAAACCCCAAACCCAAAGAAGTTATTGGATGAGAGATGGAAAAAAACCTTGAGAAGCAACACGTACCTCTGGAGGGTATCAAGAAATAGATGATCTATAATAGATAGATATAGTCCCTATAGATGGACTAGATGATCTTTCGAGGTCCCTTCCAACCCCCAACGTTCTGTGAAATGAACAGAGCATGGGATAAGGTGGGTGGGATCTTGGGATCTGTGGTAGGTCAGGGATGGGAGGACATCACCTTCATAACAGAAGGTTTGGTGCTTTTGCAGGTCTGGTTATTGCTCTGCTGGGTTTTTCTGAGCTGCAAACACTTTCAGTATGAAAAGAGAGGTGGGGGAGGCCCCATCCCTGGAGTCATTCAAGGTGAGGCTTGATGGGGCTCTGAGCAACCTGCCCTAGGTAGAGATGTCCCTGCTGGTGTAGGGAGGTTGGACTCTAGAGGTCCCTTCCAGCCTGAAACATTCTATGGTTCTTTTTTTTGCCCAGACTTTCCCCTGATCACAAATCCAGGGAAGGTCCTTCCCAAAGCCACACCTAAAAAAAAAAAAAGGGTGAGGAAATAGAGAATTTCTTGCAGAAGTGCCTCTTTTGACCAAGGGGTGGTTCCCACCACATCCCCATCTTCAACACACAACTCAGAAGGAGCCCAGCTTCACAACAAAGACCATTCTTGACCCTGCTCCTGGGGCTTCCCAGGAGGATTAGTTCCAAATAGGACAGAGCATTTGGGGGAGAAATAACCCAACCCAACCACAAAGTGCTGGAGGGGACCTCCAGTCATTATTCCCTCCCCATTTCTGACTGCCCACAAAGCCATGGTGGACCAGCACATTCCCCATCCCTGCCCACAGCCCAAGGACTTCTCTGCTTGCCTGGTGTCCTGGGTTGGCTTGTGCCTCCTGGTTCATATTCTGCTTTGGCACAGTAGGTAAGAGATGGAAGAAGCTGGGATAGTTTGGGCTGGGATAGAATTAATTTTCATTAATTAACTCATTTCTTCATTTCTCTGTCCTTTACTCGCCCAGGTGGCACAAAAGCCTGGGCCAACAGAGGTTGGACCACTTCCAGAAGGTCACACCCATCTGGCATAGAATCACTTAGGTTGGCAAAGACCTTTAAGATAAAGTCCAACCTACTCTACCAAGCCTGCTGCTAAACCACATCCCTCAGCACCACATCTACACAGCTTGGAAACCCCTTCAGCAATAGGGACTCCACCACTGCCCTGGGCAGCTTCTTCTAGGGCTTGACAACCCTTCCCATGAAAAAATGATTCCTCAGGTCCAACCTAAACCTCCCTGGTATAACTTGAGGCCATTTCCTTGTGTCCTGTTCCTTGGGAGAAGAGCCCGACCCCACCTGGCTCCAACCTCCTGTCAGGGAGTTGTGCAGAGCCAGAAGGTCTCCCCTGAGCCTCCTTTGCTCCAGGCTCAACCCCCCCAGCTCCCTCAGCTGCTCCTCACCACACTCCTGCTCTAGACCCTGCCCCACCTTCGTTGCCCTTCTCTGGCCACGCTCCAGCCCCTCAAGGTCCTTCTGGGAGTGAGGGGCCCAAAACTGACCCCAGGATTTGAGGTGTGACCTCCATAGTGTGGAATCCATGGGGACAATCCCTGCCCTGCTCCTGCTGCCCACACCAGTGCTGACACATCCAGGATGCTGGTGGCTTCTTGGCCACTGGGCACACTCTGGCTCATCTCCAGTCAGCTGTCAACCAACACCCCCAGGTCCTTTTCCCTGGGCAGTTTCCAACCACTCTTCCCCCAGCCTGGAGC
Organism: Brachypteracias leptosomus; assembly: GCA_013401335.1. NCBI lineage: Eukaryota > Metazoa > Chordata > Aves > Coraciiformes > Brachypteraciidae > Brachypteracias > Brachypteracias leptosomus. Next base: position 70,393 of record VYZX01001609.1, on the reverse strand, counting down.
ATTCAGGGGGTTGTTGTGACCCAAGTGCAAGACCCATCTCTTGGCCTTGTTTGAGCTTATACTATTGACCTTGGCCCATCAACCCAGCTTGTCCAGGTCCCTCTGTAGAGCCTCCCAACCCTCAAGCAGACAGGGTGTCGATGCAGTCATGGCTTCAACTGCAAAGAGCTTTGGCTACGACCCTTCTCAGGAGCCTGTTCTCAGTAAAGCTTTTTTTGTTCCTCCCTGAATCCCAGCAGAGGCTTCCAACCCTCCCAGTATTGCTGGGACCTCCTCTGGCCCCACTCCACCAGCTCCATGTCTTCCCTCTGGAACCAAGGACCAGTAAGAAGGTGGTGACACCAAATATTGGGGGGTTTTTGCTGCCTTGTCAACAAACGAGGACAAGAGCAACTGGTGTTCCAGAAGAGCTCATGCACCCACCACCCCCACCCAAGGAGACTGAGCTCGTTCCACTTGTGTGATGCCACCACCTCCAAGCCACCAAAGATGCCACCACTCCAAAGGATAACAATGTGCTTTAATGTTTTAGAGACAAGGGACTTTGATGGGGTACAAGAGGGGGCTGTACCTACTATACATATATACACACCGGGGGGAGGTGAAGCTCGTGTGGTTGAACAATAATAATGTCCCCAAAAAAATGCACCAGGTCTTACAACAACAAAATCATGACCAAAATCCAAGGCCACGGGTAGAGAGAGGTATGTTTGAAGGACTAGAGGTCAGGTGGAAATAAAACCCAGGGGTGGTGCAACCTGAACTTTATCCTGGAGAGAGATAAGTGGTTAAAAGGCAACCTCATCATTACCTCAGGAGCAAGACAGGGTTTGACAGAGACCTAAATGTCCAAATTAAAAGCAAGCAAAGAGAAATAAACGTGTTGCTTTGGTCCTCAAATTCTCCTTCCTTCAGAGAGGAAGATTTAAGGCTTGAAACATCTACTGGACTGAGAAGGGGCAGTGCCTGCTCTCACTCAAAGACCAGGAATGCCACCAAGTTAGTGCATTTATAGATGTTTATAAAGACATTTAGAGCACCTCACGCCAACCAGGACAGAGGGGAGGACAAAGGATTTTCCCCAATAATGCTGTGAAGGTCATCAGGTAACATCAGAGTAATGAAACACACGAGGTGGTTGCTCCTCAAAGTTCTTTAGGGCCAATGGAAGGTTGACCAGATATTTTGATTGTTTCCAACAAGGGTTGAAGGAGAGAGGTGGGAATGTTGGGAAGATGCTGCAGGGACTGCCTGTTAGGTTCATGTATAGAACATCTTGGATTCCTACTCAAAGCAGATAGGACCATGAGAACCTGCACTGATCACCCTGGCTGATGTTCTCCTTAAGTTTCCCTCCTGTGCTCAGCTCCAGCAGGGTGGTTTTCATTTGCACCTCATGTTTTCCCAATTAGGAGTTACAAAACACTCATTAAAATCCTAAACAAAGCAGCAGAAGTTCAGCCAAGCCCCACTGGGCTGAAACTTCTTGTACCAACACTGCCACAGACAGAGGTTGCCACATACACAGAAAAAAAAAAACCAAAATGTGGTTTCATTGATTTTGATGGCCCTGGAAATGCTTTTCTCAGTTGCTCTTATGAAATGAGCTGTTGTCTTTCCAGGTTATTTTGCCCTGGGATGACCTGTGGGCAGGCAGGAGAGGTACCATGAGCTGTGGTCAGGATTTCCCTGCTCACCTTTGGTCCAACAAACTCAAAACTTAATCAGAAAATGAAGATTTCTCTTCATAAGACTAATTTTAGCTTCTCGGGCTAATCCCTGGAAATCAAAGGAGGGAAGCTCAAGGTAGAAATATCATTAAAAACCTCTTTGGATATCTCAGCACTTCAGAGATCCTGGGGTTTCTTTCCTCCCCTCTGTTCAAGTTTGCTTAAAAATAGTAAGAAACTGACAGTTAAAGTGGTCAAACTGTCTGAGGCACAGAGAAAAGGGGCATAAATTCCTTTATATTGAGATAAGACTGTGCCCCAAATAATTTAGAAGTCAACTCCCTGCATCTGAAGAGGCCAGGAAAAAATGTGGTTTAATTTCTCAAACAAAAAACACACACAAAAAAGGAGGCTTAAAACAAGCAAGGGTATAAAACACCACCAGAGGTAACAGCTCCAAGAGGTATAACACGTATCCAGATATTAAAACAACCACTGCAGGACTTCAATAAAATAATCAGACACAATTCAGGACCATCCTTTTCAGCAGAGGTTCAGTATTTGCAGCCTAAGTGGCCCTAGAGCCTTCCAGTTGTTTGTTGTGCTGCTCCATCATCACTCTAACAAACATAATTCCCATAAATATCCATTTCACTCCCCCTTTTCTCCCAACAGCAGCATATTCTGTGCTGTGGGATGGGAAAACCACTTGGAAGTGGCAATTCTGGGCCATCAGCATCATCCAGGAGGAGCCAACCTCATCCTTACCCTTCTCCTTTGCCACCAGGAGTCTTTTCACTGCACAAAGACTATGACAACACTTCACAACGACCCTAGTTTGAAAGTGAGATGCAGGAACAAGTAAGGACAGACAGTGACACTGGACAGAGCAACCTCCAGAGTGCATTGAGGAGGGTACCACAGTTTCAGCTCCTGATGAGTGTCAAGAATTCCTCACGGGTCTTTGGATCCTCCCGGAATACCCCCAACATTGTGCTGGTGACTGTTTTACTGTTCATTTTCTGCACCCCACGCATGACCATGCACATGTGCCTGGAAGGAAAGAGAGGGGGGGGACAATAAATCAGCCATGCTCAACAGAAAGAGCCAACCCCACAGAGGGAGATGGTTCTTACACAGTCATGTTAAATTCTGGGCAGTGGCAAAGCTGCCAGACCCAGAATATTCATCTGCCAGTGGGACCTCAGCTCATTTGTCCTCTGTGGACAAGCAAGTCCAATCCCCAGCCCAGGAGAGGATGGTTTAGTCTGTTTTCAGTGCTTTACAATCCTACAGATTGTCCAGCCTGGAGCAAAGGAGGCTCAGGGGAGACCTTCTCACTCTCAACTCCCTGCAAGGAGGTTGGAGCCAGGTGGGGTCGGGCTCTTCTCCCAAGGAACAAACAATAGGATGAGAGGAAACGGCCTCAGGTTGCACCAGGGGAGGTTTAGGTTGGACATTAGGAAGTTTTTCTCCCCAAAAGGGCTGTTAAGCCCCGGCCCAGGCTGTCCAGGGCAGTGGTGGAGTCCCCATCTCTGGAGGGATTTAAAAACCATGGAGATGTGGTGCTGAGGGACATGGGTTAGTGATGACCTGGCCGTGCTGAGTTAATGGTTGAATTCAATGATCTTGAGGGTCTTTTCCAACCTGAACAATTCTATGATTCTCTCCTCTGACCCCAGGAAAAATCCCACCTTTCCAACTACCTACAAGGAGGTTGTGGTGAGGCTGGTGTTGGGCTCTTCTCCCAAGGAACTAATGACAGGACAAGAGGTGATGGCCTCAAGTTACACCAGGGGAGGTTTAGGTTGGACATTAGGAAGAAGTTCTTTACTGCAAGAGTGGTCAGGGACTGGCCCAGGCTGCCCAGGGAGGTGGTGGAGTCACCATCCCTGGAGGGGTTCAACGGGGGGGGGGGGGTGGAGCTTTGAGACATGGTCTGGGGGTCAGGGAGACGCTGGACAAAGGTTGGACTTGCCGATCCTGAAGCTCTTTTCCAACCTAACCGATTCCATGACAGACAAGCACAGCACAGCCAAGAGGCACCACACCCCAGCTCTGCAGCCCAACCACCACCAGAGAACATCTCAAGAGTAACTCACGTGGCTTCAATGACCACCCCCACTCCAGCAGGCTGTAAGGCTTCTGTGATGGCTATTGCAATCTGCTTGGTAAGGCGCTCCTGGACTGGGGGAACAACAGCCATGGTGGTAGAGGTGACCAGCAGCAACTCATCACCCCCAACATTGCATCCTCACCTCTGGGAGTGCCTGTTCCCCACCACAACCCAGAGTTTCTTTTTCCTTCTCTATTTTCTTTCATAGATTTGTTCACTGGCTTTACTGCTGCACTAATTCATCCCCTACACACAACTTCTAAAGGAGATGGAGATTAAAAATGAGCAAATTAAGAGTCTAGGGGAAAAAAACAAGGGGGTTTTGCTGCAAGTTGCTCTTGGGGAGATTCCAACTGGAGTCCAGAAGAAAATTCTTTACAATGAGAACAATTAAACGTTGGAATAGTCTCCCAAGGGAAGTGGATTCCCTGACATTGGACAGTTTGAAGACTCAGCTTGACATTTAAACTGTATTTTTCTATCTTGAAAGGTTGGACTAGATGATCCTTGAGGTCTCTTCCAACCTGGCATTCTATATTCTTGCAAAGCTTTACTCCCTGCAGCTCTAGCACCTTATATCCACCAGTCTGACACAAATGGTCACTAAGATTTGTCACCAAAACCAGGTCAAATTTATCTGCAGGGCAATTAGAGCAGGCTGAGCCCAGCTAGTTTAGTTCTTCCTTGCAGCACATTCACCCTCTGGATCAGTTAATGCCCACATCTGTTTTTACAGGCAGATTTTACCCTTCCCTGGCCATGCAGAGGCCAAGAGGACAGGTGAGACATCTCCATTGAAGAACACAGTGATGTTCTTCACCCTAAAAATTGCTCAGCTATAGTCCACCTACAACTACCAGCACCCTGAGCTGGCAATGGACTGCACAAAACCCCCAAAAATCTCTTTACCTTGTAATCTTCTACTGTATATTTCCACAATCCTAAAGGAGAAAGAAAAAAAAAGACAATATTAAATTTATTTCATTTATTTATTCCCATCTGACCGTTGGCTGATCTTCACCATCAATTTGACCAGAGCACTGTAAGGATTTGGGTCCTTCCTGGGCATCTCCACGACATCCCTCTGCTGCTTGACATTGCTCAAGGACTTCCCTTGGCACATCCCTGCGTTGAGTGGCAGGTTCCTCCCCATCTGCCACCCCAGAGACTATTTCAGGGGCAAACCTGTCACTTCTCCTTCGAGCTTCTCCTGTTGGCTGCTACTGTTGAATGACTTGTGCCACCACCCACCTGCATCACTTGGTTGCAAGAATCCATGCCCCAAACCTCCCTTGACCTGAGGTCACACCACCTCCTTTTGCTTCAATTTAAACCAAATGCTGCTTTAAGGACAATTCAGAAATTGGGATTCCCAGGAGGCTACTGAAATTAAGCAAGAGATGTTTGGGATTCCTCCATTTCACCACAAACATGACCAAGAACAATGAGACTGAATGGGGTTTATTTAAAACAGACCCTCTCCATTTAAACCACACCATCCTTCCCCTTTCAGTGCAGGCATCACCTTGAGAACTTTGTGGGGCAAAGCAAGTGGTCCTACCCCCATTTATTGCTGCAGCACTAGAATCCACCCAGTTAAAGTCTTTTAACAGCTCTGTGGGTTCCTCATGCCAACCTCAAAGGCTTTAATCACACATCAAGTGGCCAGGTAAAAAAAAAAGATGCTATCAAAAGCTTCAATATCCATCTGGCCAGAGCAGACACAAACCAGACCCTGGCTGCCAGCCTGAGGCATTAGGGACAAGATGTTTCTCAATGAGACTTGTCTGTTTGGGAGAGAGAATTATCTGCAGAAACCCCTCCAGAAATTAAATGGTTGCCTTAAAGCAACGTAATATTTAAGTGAAATACTGATAGGAAACACTGATGCTCAGGTATTTTTATATATTGTGTTGCATATAAGAAGCCCTATGCACATTTATATATAAAAAACCAGTTATTTGCCTAAATATTTCCAAGCCTGAGCTTAAAACCCAAAGAAAGATGCTTGTTTACTGAATGCAGGTCACCCCCAACCAGAGAAACTCCCCACATTAGACTAATCCTATTAGGAAAGATTAGACCCACAGCACCAACAGCCTCACAAATCTTGGTTTGAACACTGGCTGCATTATATAGGGCATGATCTGACCCACCAACCTTTGTGGCAAGCACTCAGAAGCCAGTGAGAACATTTTGTTACACAAGGATCTGATCTTTTCATCATGGCAGTAAAAGGGAGTTTTAGGCTCACTGGAAAAAGAGGCAAGATTTAACCTGCAGCACAGTGAAGAAGCCTTGCATATATTCATGCCTGTTTCTATACTGAAATAAAGAGTAGGAATATTGTACAGCTCCAGCATCATGTTGCCACATGCACTAAAAAAATCACCAGAGACACTTTTGAGCTCCTTTTTCCACCTGAAATTCAGAGGTAACTGGAGGCCAGAGCAAGCCCAGATCAACTGATGCCTATTCCAAAAGGAATCCTGTGCTCAAACCCTGCAGAAATGAAACCAAGGGCTAAGAGCAGACTTCTCAAGGGGGATGTTCTCCTTCAAGAGGGATGTTCAGCTTCAGAAATCCAACTCAAAACCCCTGCACCACTTAGATCCAGCCCCACGAGTGCCATGAACTCCCAGTGTCAGCAGCAAATCTTGTCACCCAGCAGCAGAACCTCACCCTGCAATTTCAGGCAGCCCCAGAAAACGTGTAGGAAAAAAAAAATCTTAACTGTTGAACTGCCCCTTTCAGCCTCTCAAAGTCCACTCCTAGAAGATGTGGAGGTGGTCTCCATGTAATATGAGGTTACATCAAGGATGGGACCTCCAAGGGCTCTCCTGCTTCCCAACCAAGCCCAGCAGAGCCCAGAACAGAGTTGGCCTGACTTGAAAGCATTTCAGAGTCACATCCTACACATTTGTTACCTGCTAAGAAAACCCAGCAGGCATGCAGATTTACAAGGCTAATTCTCATTAGTATTATTGCAACTACAGCAAGATTAACAGACCTAGCAGGGAGAGCACCAGCAAAACCTACACCAGGCTTTCTGAACCACAGCCAACATTTCTGATTTCTTTCTCAAGAGACCTTTCTGCTCTAGCCCCCAGTAATCTGCTTATTGAAGGGATCCACCTTCCTCACCAACACCACAAAGTGTCACTTGATAACAAGATTCAGTGCAAGGCTGAGGAAAAAAAGCTATTTTACATGACAATGGATTTCTCAAGTGTATCACAATTTCTTTGCTTCTTAGGCTGAGCCTTATCTATAAAAATCTACCCCAGGGCACTCTCAGCAGGTCTGGAGTGCAAGAAAGAAATGTCAAATTATCTGAAAAGTCACTTTAGAGATGAAAGGTTTAGATTCAGTTTCTACCCCTAGAGCATGTTCAAAGTTTGGAAGTTCTGGATTTGTTTTTAATTGGCCAATATACACACAAGTAATAACTAGCTGGAGATCCTTGGGTTTTGTGGTCCAAATTCTCTGCTCTTCTTGCTTCTGTGCCCCTTGAAGACACCAATGGTTTCGATGAACATATAGAAGTGTTACAGCTTCAACTGATGGGAATTAACAGAGCCCTGAGACCTATCTGCCCTCTCCACTCAAAACATGATGCTGAGGATTGGTCTGAACCCAAATCCAGGCCATGGAGTGGGCTGAGCTTGAGAGGGAAACCAGCTTAGAAAGATTAGCACAGCCTGGAATCCTTTTTACAAATTAGCATCACTTTCACCACACCAACACTTACCTGGCCAGCTTGCTGAGGCCAAGCACTTGTTTGTTAGGAAGGTAGCCAATATGTACCTAGGCAGAGGAGAACAAGCCATTAACAGAAGCCAACCCCCCCTCCAAACATCTGAAACTCATGAGATGTGAATTTGCCCCAGAACTAACTCTGGAGCAGTCCAGAAGTGGGAGGAACATGGCACCATGCAAGCCTGAAAACTCAGAGCTAACAGCCTGTAAATGTCTGGTGAGGTCAGTGTCCTGGGGAAAAATAGATTTTTTTTCTCCTCCCTTGGAAAACATTTTAAAAAAATCACAATTTTTCAAGAGTCAAGGCTGATGTTCCAAGTCTCAGGAGTGCTCCAGAGCACTGCTACACCTGGGTACAAAAAGCAGCCTCCTACCCAGCACAGAATTGTTTGTCTAAGAGAAACTTGCTTTTCTTTCCAGGACCTCAAATGGATTTAGGGAGCAGCAGGGATAAGGACTGTACTTCACTTCCAATGAAAGTTCTGATGGTAAATTACTTAGCCCCCAAAATCAGGCTGTGGAGGATTTTTCCTGCTTTGGTAGGACCATAGATCACTGGAGGAGTAAGTCAAGCTCCATCCTGCTCAAATGTGGATTTGCTGAACATGAAGTCACCTAAGTTGGAATAAGTTGTTGAGTTGAGAAGTGCTCAGATAAAGCATCTGAGGCATTTAACTGAAAGGAAAAGGCATTTAAAGGAAAGGCATTTAACATGTTCTTTTAAGAAAGCAACACAGGCTACTGAATGCAAGTGTGTTTACAGTTGTAATGGGTTATAAACCACAAAACATTTATGCCACTGGGCCAGAGACTTGAAAAATTAGCCAAGATCTAGCAGGGGAGTGTCAGTGTTTAGGATTCTGTCTCAGTGCTTTGCCTAGAGCCCCCACCTCACAATCCTCTAGTGCTGTACCTGTAGTCAGAGATACCACAGTGCTCCTAATTACCTGGCTAACTGGCTCATTCCTATCACCTCTCTTGGGTAATCAACCCACTGACACCTGAAAAAGACACGAAACATTCCAAAGTGAGAGACATCACTCAGAAATAAGCGTTGAATTCTGTTCCTCAGAGGGTATTTTTGCAAAATCCTTCATTTAAGAGCTCCTGGTGGGTATTTGCAGCCAGTTTGGAGGATGGTCAGTCTATTTAGAGGATACCAAGTCATTTAGCAGAGCATTATATGACCAATTTGGTGTGTGCAAGGAGATTTCTCCAAACCACACAGCTAAATGTAAAAAAAAAATGCATGTATTGCCACAGGAGTAATGAAGAGAATATACAGAGTTTGTGTAACCAAGAGTAACAGGCAAATAAAAAGCTTGCAAACACAAGTTACCTTGTGTTCCAGTATAAAATACTAACAGTAGGCACAGAAATGGAGTTGACTCAGCTAAATAAATGGCTGGTTTGTGTTTGGGTGTTTTATTTCAGGGACACGGTTTATTTGGCACATATGTGGTGCTGATCACATTTGCAGACAACAAAAGCACTTGCTGCTCTCTGGCCTGTGAGTACTTTATGGTGGAACAGATGGATCAAAGAAGCTCCATCCTTCTGTGCTGAGAGAGGAGTGGAGAGGCTGAGATCTGCAGGAGGGACTGAACTCTTCATGTCTACAGTGGTTACCTTGAGCATTTCTGTTTTGAAAGTTGTGGGCACCACAAATTCCAACTCCAGCCTCTTTCACGGGCGTCCCATCCTAAGCAGCCTCCTCCGAGTGAATTTTGACCCCCCCTCCCTGCCTGGGCTCACTCATTTAGGGGCAGGGCTGCTCCTCAGAAGCTTGTTCCACCCATGGGGGGGTTGCTGGGATGAATGTGCTCTGCACAGCTCTGAGCCAGAAGCCAAACCCGTGACAGAGGCAGCGTGCAGGGGGAGCTGGTTTAATATCAAGATGTCTGCCCTCCAGGCTTGCTGCTGCTTCCCCAACTGCTTTGATAGGAAATGTCAGAAACCATTAGATGAGAGCAGGGAAAGGTTGACTGCTGTAGTTTAGGAGCTTAAATACAAATAAAGCTCCCATTAAGGAGGTCTCCCTTATTTGTATTCTGTGGGTTCACTCCTAGAGCCGTAGCCGTGAGCAGCAGAGACTTAGAGCTTTAAAAGCTTTGTAGTTACAGCTACCAAAGTCTTTTACATGTATTTGAGGTCTTTTCATCATGTATTCCCAACGTTTGGGTCGTGAGGAAGAGTTACCTTTCCAACAAAGGGAACGAGGTGATGCTCACACAATGAGAACATGTCTATGTCCTTCACAATCACCATCTCATCGTGGTCTTCATCAAAGATGGCATCGTTCAGAACATCTGAAATTAAACATTTGCATTAAAAAAAAAAGGCACAAGCATGGGAGGTTCTTCCAGCCAACATCTGAGGGAGCTTATAGTAAGTGTAGCACTCTCAGAACTATAGATTTTGGGGTTAAGATATGGAAGGTAAGTCAAGAGTAACATCACACGTACACTTTGGTTTCCATATGATCACACAATTGCTACACCTAGAGTGTTTTATTTAAATATCAGCTTGACTCCACATTAGAATGAGTCTAGTCTTTGCAGAATTACTGAAATTAAGAGCAATTAAGACTACAGCTGACAAAGCCAGTGCTGAGGAGGAGAGACATCTCAAGGTGGGCTTCCATCAGTGCTTCCATGTACCACAAGCAAACCTGAGGTTTGAGAAAAGCCAAGCCCCACACTTCAACACCAGCATCTCTCTCTTCAAGGAGGCTTTGCAAGGAAATAAGACACTGATTTCATCCTGAAGCTCACCAGCCAGCAGCTGCTTGGGCATACACCAGAGTGGAGGAGACAGATCTGTAGCCATAGACTGGGGGGAGATTTGCTGTCCTGAACTGAATGCAAACTCCAGCCTCATTCTGCACCTCAGAGTTGACAGAGAATTAAAGTGGAAATAAAAAGAAAAAGGTAGAAGAGATAGAAGGAAAAGATAAAAGGAAGAAGAAAGAAAATGGCTTTGGTTGTCTCAGAGCTCAGCAGGGCAGATCCTCAGTTGATTTCCCAGATTTAACAGTTCCCTGGCAAGTCCCCAGGAAATCCTGACCCACGTTACAGAGATCACAGCAGCTGGACCATGCTGGGAGAGGTTAAAAGTAGAACAGTCTCAAGCTAAGAGACCAAACCTCTTGAAGGACAAGTGAAAAGCTGTGTAGAAGAGAGAGAGAGAGAATATGAAGAGAGAACTTGCTGATGATCAGAACAAGGAACTCATCTTGAAGCCACGCTGCCTACCTGGAGTTACTTCCAGGAACCAGAGTGACACACACCATGGCCAGAAGGGCACTCAGGGTCTGCTCTGCTCCATCCATGCTGGAGCTCAGCACCTACAGCAGCAATTACACCAATCTAATAGTGGTGTCTGCTCTACTTGCCTTTCTGCCTTCCCCTGACACGCACGTACACCTAATGGCCACCATCTGCTGTCGATAGCATCTCATCATCATGGAGCATTTTAATTTCCTCTTTGCTATCAGCACTACCCAGGTAACCCTGGAAACTGTGCACAAGATGTTCTGCCTGAGACGTGTGTTCTTTGCTGGGGAGGGGCTGGAAACCTGCAAGACAAGGGGGGGGGATGAACCCCAGGAGGCTCCTGACCAGGTCAGAGAGCTGGGGTAGGGGCCACCAAGGAGACCAGGAAACAACTCTGGGGTTTCGTTCTTCAAAATTTGAGAATTCAGTTCTGGAGAGGGTTGTGATGACATTGGGAGCATCAAGCAATTCAGGCAGGAGTAGTCAGAATCTCAAGCAGAGCTTAGAGGATAGGGAAGAGGAGACAGAGCAGCATCTGGCTTCTTCACCCCCTCCCTGCAGCACTCTGCAGATGTGCCATGGCTACAGCAGAAAGGCAAACAGTGGTTGCACAAACCCCAGCATTATTAGAAGAAAATCCAAACAGAGCCATGAAGCATCTCCAGTGACTGCTGCTGGGATCAGGCCACCAGCTGGGCTCTCACCAGCCCGGCCAGGAGCACATCAGAGCCTGATGGTAGATAAGGATTGATGTCAGCACACCCACAAAGCTTGTCCAGGACAATCAAAACTGGCCCCGTTCTCATTAGGAGCCAGGGAAATGTGTGGCACAGCATAAGGCCAAAGCTACCATGTATATGAAGTCTCATATATATGTATAAAAAATAAAATGATGTCTAAAATCCATATTAAGAGATCCTTACAAACTTTATCTAAGGAGCGTAACTATGACCGGGATGCTGAAGAGCCACGTTGGATCATGGAGGCAGCAGTTTGAAGCTGGGAGAAGAAAGAAGGTCAAGTGACCTGTGAAGTTCCACACAGGCAGCTTCAGGAACAAAATGCATCCTTCTCACACCCTAAGCAGTCAAACAGGACCACAAAGGTCACCCACCCTTCTAGCACATCCCCTCCTAGGCTCCAGACTGAGTTTGGGCAATGTCCTCTCACAGTTTGAGAGGTAAGCCAACAGATCAAGAACATCAAGACCACCACCACAGCTGTGGGACACTTTGTGCTTCTCATTTATCCAGGTCTTGTCAATCTTGTGCCTTAGATTTATTTAATACTAGCAGCAAGTTGTAGCAGCCAGGTCACAGATGATACCTACTCTGTGTCTGCAGAGAGGTGTGATGATTTTAAGCCAGCACCAGTTACTCCTTGAGGAGAACCAGAGCCCATGAAGGAAGAGACCAGCTTAGTGTTAACCCCTCCAACATCCCCTCCACAACTTCCAGATGGAGGGAGACAAAAGTCAAACAAGACACGAGCATGAGACTGAAGGTAACTGAGTAAATGGCCTTGGTGTTAAGAGCCCCAGTCACCCCCACCTTCCATGCCTGCATCTCTCAGCTCTAAAACACCCACCTGCCCTTCAAATGCAACCACATCTTTTCCATCCCTTCCTCCTGTGGAACCAGGATGTCCAAAGCAGAAGTGTAGAAGTCAACAGGGCTTTTAGAGGCAAGGAGGGCTAGAAGGATTGCTGGCTTGGTCTCCTTACAAAGCAAGCTCAGACTGACTCCTCCTCAACGGCCTTTCCTTCATCCAACAAGGGGATTCTTCCTCTCAAAGCAACACTTGTTCCCTCCAAGAACCACCTATGGAATCATCCACACCAGTAGGACAGGTCTAGAGTGTCCTACTAGCAAGAAGTACATCCACCATCCCTCATGCTGCTTTTATCAGTCACAGTGGTGCCCAAGTGCTGCCACCAAGCCCTGTCTGGAAGCTGAAGGAGATTTCAGATAACACCAATTTTCATTCTCCACCATCCCAGCGAAGCTGAGGGAAGTTATGGTTGAGTTCTTAAGCCTGGATGCAGCATGGTAATGAAAAGCTAAGATTTGAATTAAAATATATGGCTGGGAGGAGAAGAAGAAAAATATTTGACATAGTCAGGGTGCTCTCTAGAGCTGATTTTTCCTTCCTTGTGTAGGAACTTCAGTGGGCTTCTAAAACTGAGCAGTCTCCCCTGCTGCAAGTTAACTCCTGAAACAGAGCAGAATTTATCCCCCCACCACCATCACCACCTTTATCTTCACAAAGAGTTGATAAAATGCAAAAAAATCAGAATTGGATGAAGACAGAGTGAGAAAGACCTTTCAGGATTTTGCGTCAGAGGGAAGCGGGAGGACCTGTTGCTATAGAAACTATTTGCATGGCTTTAATGTGACACAGGAAAGCAAAAGCACCTCTGGCAACCAGAGGAGCCAGAGCCCACCCAGCAGCTGGCTGAGGAGTAGAAGGAAGGATGCATCAGCTTCACAGCACCTCAGATGTCCCATTCTTACTACACCTGGGAGACAGGAGGCTGAAGTGATGGAGGTTGTTGTCACTAGGAGTTGAAGTGCTTCCCTGTGGTGCCCAGCTGCCCCAGTGCAGAGTCACTGAGGATTGTTCAGTGTTGACAGATTCCCTGAGACTGCTCCCTGAGCTCATCCATCCTGGCAGAGACATGAGGCACGAGGTTCTCCTGACATCCCATAAACAGCTTCTATTCTCATTGACAGCCCCCATGCTCTCCATGGTGACCCACAAGTCCCAGAAGGCGGCTGAGGCCATCGTAGGAATGAGTTCAGATGTCCTGTGAGGGTGGTGCAGGTCACACCACATCAAGAGGTCAGGTACCTTCTGCTCTCCCAGACACACAGACTGAGTTACACCACAAGCATGAACTAGGAATGGTTTGGAGGAGGTCTGGAACCCCCAGTACAAGATAGAGATAGGTGTTGGCTTCAAACTAGAAGAGGGGAGATGTAGACTAGAAATTAGGAAGAACTTTTTCACTGTGAGGGTGGTGAGACACTGGCACAGGTTGCCCAGGGAAGTTGTAGATGCTTCAACACTGGAGGTGTTCAAGATCAAGTTGGATGGGGCTTGGAGCCCCATGGGAGGTGACTCTGCCCATGGCAGGGGGGTTGGAACTAGATGATCTTGAAGGTCCCTTTCAAGTTAAACCATTCTATGATGCTCCAGAAGAGCAGTGCCATGAGCCACAGACCAAAGACCAACCATTCAATAAGACAGAATCAACTGGGGTATGTTGGCAGATCCATTTGACTCTCTCAAGAAGTTCCCCTTCATCTGAGGATGAAGATGATTGACAGAGCAGGAGCCACGAGCCAACAGTTGAATGTGTAGCAGGGAAAGCAACAGGCTACAGGGTCAGAATTAGATCTGGAAGGAAATTGCTGTAAAAAACTTTGTTGCTGCTGGGTAAGCAGGAAGATGTAGAATCAAAACTTAAAATTTATTTATTCATGTGCTAACACTAACTGTAGTTAGAGAAAATATTCCAGTCAAGAAAAAAAAAGAAAATTATTGCAGCCTTTCAGCATTAGAAAGGTACCAGAAATATATTATGTATACAGAGAAGAGCATCAAGCTACAAACCCAATCATTCATACAGACTTTGGAGCACTGCACAAAGTTAATGGCTTCAGGTTGCTAAGAAAGGAGGTGGTCTGGGTCTGCCACTTGCTTCAACAAGTCTTGAAGAGCTCTACAGAGACATAAGATGCCATATTACTATTTATATAGACAACAGAGCTCCAAAACTGCAGAGAAAATGAAATGAGCACTGTGGCTTCCTTGCTGTAACATCTTTCCCTAACAAGAACCAAGAGAAACCTCCGAGGCAAAAAGATTCCATGAGTCTGACTAATATTTCAGATTTCATCCCTGCCACACCAAAGGACTAGCAACAGCCCAGGCAACTTAAGGCAGGATCATTTGCTGCAAGAAGCAAAGCTGAATTCCTCAGTGACCAGCAGAGAGGTGAACCAGATGGGTAATTGAAGGCACATTTCATAGAAGGGAAGTTGAACAGCAAAAATGCTTTTTTTCCAACTCACCCTGGCCCTCATTTGTACAGATTTTGTTTATTTTCCTATGAGACACCTTCCCTGTTGCAGTGAGAGACTCCAGTTTATGAATAAGAGATCAGTTATTGCAGACTCTCAGATGAAGCTGAGATTAGGTTCCAGAAGTTGTCCTCTGCCAGGAGGTTTATTAATATGAGGGAAAGCAGGGTTATGAGAGATGGTCATTAAAATGTAGCAGGATGGCAATAACCATTTCAATGCCTCATGTCACAGAAGGTGCTGAGAGGTCCCTCATCCACACTTCTTCCTGAAATTGAAACAAGGAAAAATCAGGGAAGATGAAACTTTGAAAAAACATGAAGAGATCCTTTAAGGGTTAAGATCCAGGAGGCTGCAACATTTAATAAATTCCTGAGAAAACCCCAAACAAGCCTGTGTCACTGGAGCACTATGGGCAAGGGAGATCACCCTGGAAAGCCCTAATCCCCTGAAGTTGCACTGCACTGTTTCAGCACGGATGGCATCACTTGTGGGGGTGGAGGCTGAAGAAAAATCCCCAAGAATCTTACCCTGAACAATCCTGTCTCTCCCACCATCTGGTTTACAACAAGCAAGCCATGGCCACGCCACAGTAACACTGAGTTATGAATAGTTTAGGCTGTTGCATGCAGAAGATAAAGAACTAGCAGCACCTCGTTTCCAGGAAGGAATGAGCTCCCCAGCCCCTAGCAAAGGGCACTGCTGCTGATCAAACAGCCTTGTTTGTTTAAGGCACTGCCTGGCTGTTTTTACAGAGCAATGCTCAGCACCTCATCCCCAGCACACTGGGAAAATTGATGAGCTCACACCATCCTTGTCATCTGCCAAAACACCACATCCACCAGAGAAGAAGATGAAGAGTATAAGGTCGCATGGTTTCCACCCTTCACCATAGGGAAAGCAAGTAAACTATGAGAGAGGGAAAGCAGCAAACAGTTCAGCCAGTGTTCATCTACTGGGTGACACCCAACGAGTTGGTATCTGCTGGAAAATAAAAGCTGCAGAGTAGAGTCACTTGGCTTCCAGGCAAAACTGCAGCCTTCCAAACCACAGAGGTTGAGGAAGCAAAGTTATCCCTTCCCAATATTTCTGAATTTCATTTCCCAACAGCTGAACCTGTTGTCATGCTTGGAAGCCAAGAGACCCACCAGGAGAGTCCTCCAGCCGTGATCCATGGGACAGTGATCACCATCACTTGGTGATTTCAACCCTGTGCCTCGTGTTTCCTGTGGGATGACACAATCAACTCCTGGATTATTTACTTTTTGAAGTGAGCATCCCTGACACTCACTGTGACAACTGTTTCTGTGACTTCCCAGTTACTTCTGCTTCACATTGACTCTGGAGTCTCCAGCTTCAGCGACAAGTTAGTGCTGTCCCCAATCTTGTATTTCCACTTATTCACTCATTTACTGCATCTGCAAGTGCTTGTGCCTTGTAGTATTTATATATAGACCCCCAGCCAGCACCTCCAAGGGGGACATTAAGTCTTTAGATTAAACCTGGAGAGATTTGTCCCTCCTTTTACTATGTGGCAGGCAACTGAACCAACAATAAGGAAGCTAAAGGCAGCTGGTGATCAACAGCCCTGCTCACCTTTAACCAAGGGGACAGGCTGCTGGTTTGGGGTATAATTTACTCCCAGAAGCCTGAAGCTGATAGATCTGACCCTAGAAAAGAAACCAGGTTCTTGGATGCTCTTGCAAAAGCACAGCATGAAGTTGGGAAGTGAAACTCTTGGTGTCTTGTCTGCTCTGCCAGCAGGTTTCTGTTGTCAATGGCTGTTAATCTGTACAGATGCCCAAGGGTGACCTGCTGGCATTTTTTAAATCAGGTCCCCAGATGGATTTGACTTGAAATTTTACTTGGATTTTACTCCAGGCCTTCCTGGTACTCCAGTGAAAGTTTGATGACTGGTACTACAGCAGTGAGATCAATACATGTCAATGTTTAGTCAAAGAAAGAGGTTGAGACCTTTAGTAAAGTCAGGATTAATAAAAGGCATAATCTAGAAAGAGCCAGATTTGGACATTTAGCAAGTAAATGCTGCTAATGGCTCTGAAAAACCCCAGTGACCAGCTGCAGAGCACAGATAGTGAAGATGAATAATGGAGCACTGTTAATCTGTGCTAGGAAATACACCGTGGAGGCTGGAAAGCAGAATGAGCTTCACTACTCAAGCCTGAATGGAGAGGAGGGATGGGATGGAGATGTAATCTTCCCTACACCACTACAAAGTTCAGCTATGGGAAGTACAAACATGCAAATGCAACCAGGTGTCATGGAAGCAAAGTGACAACAGCCAGGAAAGGGGATCAAGCACCCAGCACATTTAACCCTGCCCCAAATGTAGTGTGCTGTCACACAGGGACCACAAAATAGTTTGCTCTTAAGGGTGAATTATCAATCAAGGCTCAAAAAGTAGAATAAAACCCATTTGCTGAGTCTGTTGAAAGCTTTTTGAGGTGATGTGTGGTTTCAAAAACTTTATGGGTTCCCTAAACCCAACTCCCTGCTCACCCCATTTGGTCTTCTCCACCTTGCCACCACAGAGGCCAGATTGCTGCAGGGCAGGCAAGCCCATTTGACAAGGCATTTAAAACTCTCCCAAGGAGAATTTATTTCCATATCAACTCTCCTCACCCACTAATCATTTGCTGGCTGCTGTGCACTTGTCCTTCAGCTACAGGATTTTCTTCTGCTTGGCCTGTAGGAGTGGGAAGGCTGGAAACCAGGCATTGTGTAAGAGGTGAGTGGCTGGAAAAGGATTCCCCACCTGACACAGGGAGGGATGTTAAGATCACATCTTATTTCCTATGAAGAAAAGGAAAAAAGCAGACCCAGAGCACAGCACCCAGCAGGGGAACTTTCTCCTCTTGGATAGCATACAGGTTGGATATTCAGGAGGGGACTATCCACAACTGCTCTGCTTAAATATATGAGAGATTAGGACAGACTATCCAGGTCCCAGAGGACCCACATTGGAGCAGTAAAAAGCTATTTAAAACCTTAACAGCATCTGTGGCTCTGCACAAAACTGGCAGCAAGAGAGGACTTAAGATGGACACCAACCTCATCCAGGTTTAGCACAGAAATTCATGCTCAAACTACCATTAAGAAATATTTCTGCTAGAGACTGGCAGGATGGGAGGGTTTTTTGAGGAAAGCCATTCCAGGAAGACAAAGGACCATTCTGTGAGACCCTGATGAACTCTCATTTCCACCACACCATGCAGCAGGATGGAAGGAAGAGGGGGGCAAGGGTGGTCACTGCAGCCCAGAGCCCATTTCCAGATGAAAACCTGAAAACTTGGCTTGATCTGAAAAGGCAAAGCAGATGCCAAGGCAGGAATACTGACCCTGGGGGAAGGCAGGGCACAACACTGGCACACAAGTTGGCCATGACTAAGTTAACACTGGAAGTTACACACAATCTGATTTCAGGAGAGCCACCAGTGGAGAAGTGAAAAAGAAACCAAACAAAATCCAGCCTTTAAGTTGAAGCAGAGGGCACTTAAAAAAACCCCCTGACACATTGGCAGCAGCTCCCTGGTGCCAGCCATCAGCATGGATCAGCCTTTCACTCAGCTGCAACACCCTGGTGCAGTTCTGGGGCACTCCATACACCAGCACCAAGCTCCAGAGAGAAGAACATGCTCAGCTCCTTCCTCATTCACATCTAAAAACCTTTGCTGATGGTCTTTGCACCCCTTATGCACTAACAGGAACTTGCCTTTTACTGTAAGAAGGAGCAGAAGGGGAATTCCCCAGCTTCCCAAGCCCTTTTTTACTGTTTGTATTGGGAAAGGCTTAGAACTTAAGGAAAACTTAAATTTTCAAGCAGCGTTTACCCTGCACTGGAACCAAGAGACAACTTTGGAGTTGCTGGTGATGGGAAGAACATATCCCACCCAGGTCCTCTCCTGCTCTCAGGGACACCCTGCAGCCAGCAAGTAGTTAAGACACTCACCCGGGGCAGGGATGTCAACCTGGGCTATCTCTCTACACCTACATTGACTCCTGGGACCCTGAGATGGGGCAGGTACCTCCTCCACCTCCTCCTTTCTCCTTGCCTCGCTTCCTCAAGTTTCATTCCCACCTTTAAAAACCTCACCTGACAAAAGCATCAGCAGAGCGGGACCTTTTCCTGAGAAAATTCAAGCCACCGATGCCCGTTAATAGCAGCCAACGCTCCCACCCCTCCTGAACACGGGATGGAGAACTCAACGAGTTCCTCTGACAGAGCCTAGAAAGTTTGCAGAGAAGAAGGAAAGCTCCGTCCACCCAAACTAGAAGCCCAGAAGTTTGTGATAGGATGTGAAATTCACCAGCATAGAGTTTAAATACACAAGAACTCGGGGGAAAAGGGGGACAAGGAGACCCCAAGGTACTAAGAAGGGGCATCAGGGGAGACCCCAAGGTGCATCAGGTGGATGGAACAGCGGCGGGGCAGCAGCAAAGCCCATTTTAAGGCGTTAAATAGGAAACCCCTCACCACGGTTGGTGTCAAAGCACCCTCCCAAGGGTGACACCCCCTCCCCTGCCCGGGGGGAGCTCTCCCTACCCGAGATGGTCTCCTGGTAGCCCTTGGTGAAGAACTGCATGGCGGTGGCCGCCCTCCAGGGCGTCTTCAGCAGCCCCTGCCGCTCGGGGTCCTCCCCCAGCGAGCGCAGGATGGTGGTGTAGGCGTCGGCCAGGCTGGGCAGGTTCAGCTCGTTGTCCTCCTCGCTGCGGGGCCGCTCCCCCCTCCAGCCATCCCCGCTGCCGCCGCTACCGGGGGGGACGCGCGGCTTCTCGGCAGCAGCGGCCGGAGGGGTGGCGGCGGAGGAGGGCGGCGGCGGCGGCCGCCTCTCCCCCAGCCCGTACCCGTTACAGCTCCGCGCCGCCTCCATGGGGCCCCGGCAGGGCCCGGCGGGCGTGCGGGCAACGCGGTGCGGCGGAGCCGGGAGTCCCCAACGTTGCCTCCTTCCTTCCTTCCCTCCCGTCCGCCTCAGCCCCGGTCCCGCCGCCGCCTCCTCGGAGCGCTCCCGGGCGCCGCCGCCGCCGCCGCCCGCTTTATACCGCCCGCGCCGCTCCCATTGGCTGCTGCTGCCGCGACGTCACCACCTGCCCATCACCAGCCGGGAATTGGGGAACGGGAACCCCCCCGGTGGGTCCCGGTGATGGGCTAAGGGAGGGTCAGACCCCCATAGAGGAGCCCCCTTCCATTGCTCCAACACGGGGCTGCTCGGGCAGGGAGGGTCCTGCTGGGATGGGGAGTGCTCGTTGCCTCCAGCAGGTCCTCACATCCCTCTTTGCCTTCTCTTCATCCTCTCCAGCTTTGAGAGATGGTCCTTTCACCACCAGGGTGGTGTTGGTGTGTCCCAGTGCTACCAAAGCACCATCATCACGGTTCTGGGGTGCTTTGGTTTGCTGGTGGTGGGATGTATCCACCAGAAAGATGCTGGGTGTGGATTTTCCTTCAGGTGTGACAGTCCCTACAGCTTCATCATGGATGGGTTTGGGACCCTCCGTCATGGCAATCCCTACCACATCATCACACCTGGGTCCCTTCCAACCTATGAGCTCTGCAGACATCTTCCCACCACAGGGTTCACACACCCCAATGTTTCCATACTCCCATCTGTGACTCTGGAAATGCACCATCTCCAATGGCTGAAACCAAATATTTTGGGTTTTCCACAAGGAGCTGTCTGGGATGTCATCCTGAAGGTGGTTTGAGCATCCTTTGGGGGCAAATGTAGGAGATGGAGCACAGCACATCTTTGCCAATGGCCCTTTCTGTGTTGGCCCCATGTAGGGTTCAAAGGTTGGTGAACACATAAATGGCAGGGTGGGTGGTTTGGAAGGGATGTCCTCTCTAGCTGAAGCTATTCTGGGACTTTATGAAATAAAAAGTGAATATTAAGGTTCAGCTGAGCATAAGGTTTATGCTCCATCACCTGTCTTCCCAACCATGAGTGGGGTAACTCATATTTTCTGGATTGCCATCGAAATAAATGGGTGAGATGCTAAGGGACACAGCAAAACCCTCTCTGTTCACACACAATCCATCCATAGGGCAGCAGGGACAAATTCTCCCTCCTTGTCCCTAGGAAATGGTGGATTTCTGGGGAGATAAGGAGGGGAAGGGTCAGAGGGATGGGGTGTGGAGCATGAGTCACTGGCTTCCCTCTCTACATTCAACCAAGAGAAGTGAAAAGAAAAGGGAAAGAAGAAACCAAAGCAGCCGGCAGCAATAACATGCTCCACATTTATCATTTGGTTTCTGATCACAGGTTTTACCAGAAGGCAGCAGGGATGACTCAGGTGAAATCACGAGGCCGGTGCTGGCCTGTAGCCAACCAGGCTCTACTGTGGGTTTATTGCCCTGGGCTCCCACAAAGGAACAGAAACTGCTCTACTGAAGGATCTGAAGCCTTGAATTCCATCCCTGCTCCTCCCCAGACACACACCGAGGTGGGGCTGGTACCTCACATCGTTTCACAGCCCTCTGGGGATGTCCAAACCCTCCCTATGAACTAGATATGTTCATAAAATCATAGAATCATTTAGGTTGGAAGGGATTTCCAGGATCAGCAAGTCCAACCTTTGTCCAGCATCTCCCTGACCCCGAGACCATGTCCCAAAGCACCACATCTACTCTGTTGAACCCCTCCAGGGATGGTGACTCCAGCACCTCCCTGGGCAGCCTGGGCCAGTCCCTGACCATGGGGCTCTCCAGACCAAGCTGACACAGTTCAAAGGGTTGGGTAGAATTTCTTAGGAGCTACAAACTACTGAGAGCTAATAATGCATGTGAAAAAGGGGTTAATAGAGGGCATCGAAGCATCTTGGCACTCCCTGGTCTTTGCTATCTGTGTTTTCTTGGAAAAGAAGAAGATAAACTCCCTCTGAAGTCACCCTGGACTTTATGATGGTCTGAACTCAGCAGCTGTGGGAGTTGGTTGTAATTTTTCTCCTATTTATGGGGGGAGAAGGGCAGTTACCAGGTTATTTGCTAGTATGAGCACTGTGTGGATCATAAAGTCACAGCATGGAGGGGGTTGGAAGGGACCTCTGGAGATCACCTCATCCAACCCCTCTGCTCCAGCAGCTCACCCAGAGCAGGGGGCCCAGGATCACCTCCAGGTGGGTTTGGGATCTCTGCAGAGAAGGAGACTCCACAACCTCTCTGGGCAGCCTGGACCAGGCTCCACCACCCTCACCCCAAACAACTTTCTCCTCCTGTTCAGATAGAACATTGATTGCTCCTTATCAATTAACCCCCATATTCTGGTGATAACCTTCCCAAATAAATTTTTCTTTGCAATTTCTGCTTATATCCAAAAAAAACCCAAAACACAGGCTATAAAACAGAAGAGTGGCAGGTGATTTTAAGATATTCTGAATTTCCTAGGGGGATTCTGCCCCGTTTCTCCTTCCTGTGCTCACTCAGAGCTTGGGGGTTTATTTGTGTTGTTCAAAGGTTGATGAGAGATTCTTAAAAAGCAACAAAACAGGGAGTGCAAAAAGCCCTGAGGACGTGACTTGTATTATTTGCAAATCTAGAATAAGGTCTAGAGAAAATAAAAGCCCAGTGCAGCCACTGGTGGGTACCTGGAGGTCCCCATGAGAGCCAGGGGATGCTGCTGGGTGCCAAGGTGGGTGCTCCCTCACCTTCAGAAGTGGGGAAAGGACAAAGCAGGGGCAGGATGAAGTGGGTTTGTATTCAAGCTCCAGCTCCTTGGCATGTTTCAGTCAGTTCCTTGTGGTTTTGGTGGCTCTGAGTGGGACCTGAGGGGTGCTGGAGCATCATTTAGTTGCTCCTCAAGGTTTGAAGAGTGAACTCTTGGAATAATCCTCCACACCAAGGCATCTAAGAATGAAGAGACCCCGAGCAGCCTTCAGTGGGTCAGATGAAGCCATCTACAAGTTATTTCAAGGGCAATTTCTGCTCTGACAGCTGCTACAGGGCTGAGATAAATCACAGACAAAAGGCACCTATTTCTCCTCCATTGACTACAAAGTGGAAGCATTTAGGGCTGGGCTTGGAGTTGGAGCTGATGAATTCCACCTTCTCAAAGCATCTGTGCCAACCCAGCTTATCATGAAGAGCTCAGGCAGGAAAGGAGCAGCTCAGATCGATCCTGCCATTAACATTAACAACGTGACCTGAAGGTGATTCTCCAGTAATAGCTGTGCTGATGGGTGGTGATGGGTGGTGATGGGTGGCAACGTCACAGCCTCCTGACATCCCTCCCAGGCCCTGGAGATGCAGCTCAGGGTTTATCAGCCCCTGGCATCACAGCACGTCTGTTTAAAGAGTGAATCACGAGCAATTTAATTCTATTACCCAGGAAAAAACAAGCAAAACTGATTAGAGGCTCCTAAAATACCCATTTCTTACAGATGAGGGATTGTTGCTCCATAAGGGCAGAGGATCCCCCAGGTCTGAGGGGGCTTCTGAAGATGTGATCTGAATTTTAACTTCCCTGGTGAGGTTGTAGAGCTGGAACTGGAAGTGAAGGCAGCAGGTTTGCCCTGCCCAGGCTTTCCTTTCATGCCTCCACAGAGCAAGGGCAGCATCTCATAGGGATGGATTGGTCCAGCCTTTGCTCCCTGAAGTTTGGAAGACTTCAGAGGGATGTCCCAGCCAGGCTGTAGGAGATATATTCATATTTATGCTTTAAAGAAGGTGGAAACAACCATATAACACAAGCCTCCTGTGCCCTGCTTCTGATGAGAGCTCTCTAACATCACCCAGGACCATCTCCAGGTCTCTCCAGCCCATTCCTAAACCAAGGGTGGGTTTTGATTCATGCACTGGGCAGCCTGGAGTAGCAGCTGTGTCCCTGCATCAGATGCTCCTCACTCTTATCACCCCAAGATCAATAATGCAATTTGTAGCCTGGATTGTTCCCTGGCAACACGTGGCTTGAAACCATTCCTGCAATTTTCTCTGCCATCCGTGTCCAGTTGAGTCCAGCATCAAGTGGCTCTTCTCAGAGCCCAAGTGTTTGTCTTTTGTCTGCCTTTTGGTAAATTAGTTACTATTAAATTTATAGGGCAGCATTCAGCTGAGCACATTGAGTGCATCAACCAGGAGCAGAGAGAAGCAGCCAGGTCTGCTCTTCTCCATCCTTCTCATAGGCTGTTCTCATTGCTCTTGTCTTCTCCTTGGCCTCCTCAGCCAGGACCACCAAGTTGAGTCACTCCATGACCATCACAGTTATATTTTTTGAAAGAATCATAGAATGGTTTGGGTTGAAGGGACCTTCAAGATCATCTAGTTCCAACCCCCCTGCCATGGGCAGGGACACCTCCCACTAGACCAGGTTGCTCCAAGCCTCATCCAACCTGGTCTTGAACACATCAAGTGCTGGAGCATCCACAGCTTCCCTGGGCAACCTGTGCCGGTGTCTCACCACCTACATAGCAAAAAACTTCTTAATTTCTAATCTAAATCTCTCCTCTTCCAGTCTGAAGCCATCAGCCCTTGTCCTATCACTACAAGCCCTTGTAGAAAGTCCCTCCCCAGCTTTCTTGTGGGTCCCCTTCAGATACTGGAACGTCCAATCTAAACCTCCCCTGGCACAACTTGAGGCCATCACCTCTTGTCCTGTCCTGGTACCTTTGATTTAAAGCACAGCCCAAGAAAACCCTCTAAATCCAAAATAAGATGCCAGGGATTCATGACATGCAAAGAGCAGAGACCTTTCTCTGCCAGGATTTGGCATTGCATTAAAAAACCAAATAAAATAAGAGTAGAGTATGCAAAATATAAGTTCTGAGGTGCTGTTGGAGCCCAGCAGCAGCATCACCCACCCTTTGGCTGCCAGCTGAGGACAGGCAGCAACAAGGAGCTCAGGTAGAACCCAAAAAGTTGTGGGAAGAGCATTTTACTCCCTGTGATCATCCTCCACATTTAGCTCAAGCCTGGTAGAGCAGCACGAGGCCCTAGGGGTGAACGATGCTTTTTGTGGTGGCTTTATCAGCTCAGCTTGGTGGTGTCACCACATTGTTGTTTTCTTTCACAGCAAAATCGTGTCACTGAGCAGGTGCTGGGAAAGCCAAAGGAAATATTCTCTAGGAGGCGAGCGGGTGTTTTATTTATTTGCAGTCTAAATGTTCTTTCTCTGAATAAATGCTGAGCTTCCTGCAGGTCTGGCACTGCCTCTGAAGTCCAGCAGGTCACAAACACTCCAGCCCACCAAGGAGGTAATTTATAGATCTTTGTGTAAGATAAAGGGCTTGAAATGCTCTGTCAGCTGCAGAGCAAGGGAGGGGGGTGTTGGCTACTTTGGATTATAACCCCCCTGAGAAGCTGACAGGCTCTACCCATCGTGTTGGGGCTGTTCTGGTTGGGTTTTAGTAGCTGAATCTTGCCAGCAAGGAGCAGCTCTGGGTTAGATATGGAGCAGTGGGGCAGTAGCTGGAGCCTTTCAGGTCCAACCCAAAGATGGGATCTTTCTGCAGGGCCATCCTTCTCTCTGGATTTCTCATCACCACAGGATCAATCAACATCAGGCAAGTTCCTCCACACCATTTCCAAGCTGGCTTTTCTAAAATACCTGATTTTCCAAGAGGAAGGTGATAAATTTAGGACAATAAATATAAATTTAGCCTTCAGTGTGATGCTATTAAATTCTTTAGAGAGCATCCTAATAAAAAACCCCAATAGCTGGTGGAGGTTTAACTATTTTTACTTGAAAAGCCATCCTGCATTTTCTGTTCACTCTTGGCTTGGCATTTCATTTCCACATGAGTTGAAATTATACTTAGCCCTGTCCTGCTGATGCTTTTGCTCCCAGCTGGCCCAGCACAGCTCCCTGGAAGGCTCCAGGTGATGGAGGGTGGATTTGTAGCTCTGCCCTGAGCTGTGCAACAGAGCAAAACCCATCTCTGCTGGAAGAAATGAAGAGCAGCCTAGTGGGGGATGATCCTCCCAGCATCAAAGCAGGTGGGTACTTGCTTCCAGGAGCTCCACAGTCTCTGTTTGTTGTTTCATCACTGTGGAGAGCAGCAAATGTCATAATTAAAAATCACTGCTGCAATCACCAGCAGAGCCCTGCTGTAAAATCTCACAGCTGGTGTTGGAAACCCTTCTGCTGAGGTGGTACCACTGAGATCCAGACAGTTGCAGATGGTGGGTCTGATGAAACCCACAAGCATTATTGGGGTCACAAAAAGTGGGGTTGGAAGAGGGTTGGAACATCTCTATGGGGAGGAAAGGTTGAGAGAGTTGGGGTTGTTCAGCCTGGAGAAGAGGAAGAGAAGAGGAAGAGAAGAGGAAGAGAAGAGGAAGAGAAGAGGAAGAGAAG
Organism: Brachypteracias leptosomus; assembly: GCA_013401335.1. Classification (NCBI taxonomy): domain Eukaryota; kingdom Metazoa; phylum Chordata; class Aves; order Coraciiformes; family Brachypteraciidae; genus Brachypteracias; species Brachypteracias leptosomus. Next base: position 44,185 of record VYZX01001609.1, on the reverse strand, counting down.
AGGAAGAGAAGAGGAAGAGAAGAGGAAGAGAAGAGGAAGAGAAGAGGAAGAGAAGAGGAAGAGAAGAGGAAGAGAAGAGGAAGAGAAGAGGAAGAGAAGAGGAAGAGAAGAGGAAGAGAAGAGGAAGAGAAGAGGAAGAGAAGAGGAGGCTCCAGGGAGACCTTCTGGTGGCCTTTCTGTACTTAAAGGGCCCTATATAGAAGGATGGGGACAGACTTTTTATCAGGGCCTGTTGTGACAGGACAAGGGGTGATGGTTTTAAACTAAAAGAGGGAGATTCAGACTAGAAAGAAGAAATTGTTGGTGCTGAGGGTGGTGAGAGCCTGTGCCAGGGAGCCCAGAGGTGGGGGCTGCCACATCCCTGGAACCATTGCAGGGGAGGTTGGGCTCTGAGCAACCTGAGATAGTTGCAGATGTCCCTGCTCAGTGCAGGGGGTTCACTAGATGGCCTTGAAAGGTCCCTTCCAACTCAAACCATATTATGAAGCTATACAGCAAAAGGGAACCAGGGACCTGCAGGATACTGCCCAACCTCCCCAGGGATTTCCATGAAACCATCCACTAAATCCAGGAGCCTCCCTTCAAACAGACCTTTGGCTTGTTTGTTCAGAGCTACAGGATTGCAAACGTCCAGTTCTCAAAAAAACTCCCAGGGAAGTTTACTTTGGATGGTTCCTCCCTTTTCCAGGAGCCAAAAGGACTTTGAGTGTTTTGTGGGATCAGCTGTTTGCAGGCTCTGTCGTACAACAGGAACTGGACTGGGGTTGTGACTGCAGTTTGAAGCAAAGCCCAGGCCCCATAGCACAGATGGTCCCAACTGCAAGAAGCACAATAGGCTTGATGGAATTGTAGAATGTTTTGGGGTGGAAGGGACCTTTAAAGGCCAAGTCCACCCTCCCTGCACTGAGCAGGGACATCTGCAACTATCTCAGGTTGCTCAGAGCCCAACCTCCCCTGCAATGGTTCCAGGGATGGGGCAGCCACCACCTCTCTGGGCAACCTGGGACATGCTCTCAGCACCAACAATTTCTTTCTTCTATCTTCTTATACAGAAATCTCACCAAATGTTTCATCTTCAGATTTCAAAATTGTGTTCTAAACAGTCATTTGTCTTTTCAGTAATAATGTGCAGAGAAATGAAGAATGAAAAAGGAGAAGGATGAAAGGATGTGCAAACCCAGGGGGAAAAAGCCCTAAATAAGAACTAGTTAGTATCAGTTGTTAGGCTGAAGAGTTAAATTATTTTATCTTATCCTTAAAAAGGTTCCAAGCTTTGAGTTTGTTTCAAATACATTTATTAGACCTAGAGCCTCTTCTCCAGAGAAGGTAAATACAACTGCCTTATGACTTGTAGGGAGAAGTCTGTTGACTTTAATTATAAAAACTGTAAAGAAGATCACTACCTTAAAACAAAGAAACATTCACATTTTATTTTAAAAAACAAACATTATATAAAACCAAGGCAGAGGTTTCCAAGTTCTGAGCACTTTGTGGACCCTGCTGAGGGTTGGGAATGCACATTTGTACAGTCTGGAATGGCTCATTTTTGCAGAGCTGACCTTCCAAATTCAGCTTCTGTCCCTGTTTTTTTCTCCCCACCACTGTCACAGCCTCAGATGTTGAGAGTGCAGCTGAACACCAGCACCATGTTAATCTATCTTCCCATCACTCCCACTTCAGGGAGTGTCCTCCTCTCACAAGTGCTTGCAGCAGGAGGAAGGAATGGACCAGAAGCTTCTCCAAAACCACAGCACAGCTTTTGGACCTCGTTTATCCTCCCCAGGACAACTAATCAGGCTTTAGCATCCAATATTCCAAGTATCAAGGCACACAGCTACATCACACTGTGTGAACCTGCACCTCTAAGGAACAGGTTCCTTAGTTGCACTGTCAAGCTTTACACTAGTAACTTAGAAAAGTCAAGATTCCCCTCAAGAATTGATAATAAAACACTTTCTAAAAGACTCTCTGGAGCAAGAAGCTCTTCCTGCTACTGCTCTTTGAGCATGATGGTAAATTCTAATACAGAGCTACCAAATGTTTCCAGAAAACAGGGCACCAAGTTATTTAGCTTTGCTTGAATGCAAAAGCTGACAGTCTGGCATTTGCAGATTGATCCAAGGGTTTGGGTTTTTTGGATAAATGGGAGTCCTCTGGTTTCTGCTCCTGGTTCTTTTTCACTTCATCTTCATCAGCTGTGGGACGCTTTCGTTTTTTATCTTCTGCTGCATCATTAACTGTGCCTCCTTTGGCTCTCTCAGTCCACACCTTGGAAGAAAGTACAACATTAAACAGAGAAATAACTACAAATTAGGTCACAAACCACACTAATTTATTTTATATGCCCTATTTCTCCAATTCTGAAGTGGCACTGAAATAATTTCTCTTAAGAACTAATACGGATCAAGTCAGGAACTATTTCCTCACTTCCTTCTAACACCATTTTCCTTCCAAACTACACCTCACTTGAGCCTGCATATGAAATTGCAGCCCTTAATTGTCTTTCTGGACAAATAAAAGGCCTTAGAACAAATTTAAACCCAAGTCAATTAGAAGAAATTTAAGCCCCAATGAATTAAGCCTGGCTATGTCACTTCTAACTCCTAGAATGGCTTGGGTTGGAAGGGACCCTAAAGATCATCTAGTTCCAACCCCCCTGCTATGGGCAGGGACACCTCCCACTTAGACCAGGTTGCTCAAAGCCTCATCCAACTTAGTCTTGAACTCCTTCCCTTCTCTGTTGGTATTTCTTCATTGATTATGTTTCTCTCACTTTGGAAAAAGGTGCTTTCTGCTCTTAAATATTATTCAGACACTTTATATTCTCATAAAGTCATATATCATGGTCTGATTCAAAACTGAAATCCACAAAGATGGAGAACAGTGGAATTTAAAGGAAAAATTCCTAACCAAAAAAAACCAAGGGGAAAAAAATATCCAGAAAAAGAGAATGTGAGAATGTTTTCTTACCATCCTTTCTTCTGACGCCAGCATCCTAAATCGACTCATGCCCTCTTTTATCACTTCTGCTTCATCCAGATCAGGATTATCTGCTAAGATGTTTGCTCTATTCTCTTCTAGCCACATCTGGAATCCTGTCTTTGGTCTAAAAGGATCAAAAATTGTCCACTTAAAAAGGTTATTGGGAAATTGTATCCAAAACACCACTTCTAAACAGCACCTAACTGGACTTTTTTGTTCCTGAAAGACACAAATTAGTCAGCAGTTTGCTTTCTCCTCTTGCAGCACACCTAAAGAACATGCTGACAAGGCAAGACTAAGTCAAGCATTTTTATTAAAACTCTGTTATATACAGAGATTGACATTTCAGCTTCAGAATGACAAAGCAAAATAACTCTCCTCCTTTCTGACAGGGTCCCATCGACTCCAAAATAGAGCCCCTATATTAGCACATTTCAGTTAATCCTCTCCACAATCCTCCTTGTCACTTGTTTTAGAACATTATCTCTAAAGGTTAATGAAAAGAATGCTCGTGCAAATGAAGAATAATTACCTTCATCTCCCTCAGTTAAATGAAACATGATTATAATAATGCAAGTTTCATGAGGATGGGGATTGTTAGAAAATGCATCTGCTGCAGAGGAACGAGACAATTAGAGTCCTAGCTCAGAGGAGATGTGCTCCTTAGGTGATAGAAGTTGTTTTCTTTTTTAAAAAACATGCTAAAATAAAGCTTTAAGTATTAAACTGTTGAAGCTTGAAGTATTTCTTGTGCTCAGACCTGGCAGAGGTGGTTTCATTTCTCAGTCAAAGGTCATTAGCAGGTACATAAGTAATATCAAGGCAAAAAATCATTGCCAGGAGCCCCAAAATTTATTATTTATTATCCACTCAGATTTAGTTGTCTCAGCCCAATGTGAAACTTTGAATAAGACCCTTCCCCATGGGGAAGTTGTGACCAACAGAATTCTTCTCTCTGATTGTAACACAGCAATTTGGAAACCCAACCAATGTGCTTTAGGTGGGTCTGGTTGATCCCAGGCATAGTTTATGTAGGAGTCTAATAGATTTCTGGAGCAGGTTCACAAAGGTGACAACTTGTGAGCCAACACTTTAATCTTCATGTTATGCTACTGTGGTCAGTCTAATGTCTTCAGAAATAAAAGAGCTTTTGGATTTGCTATTGTGGCATTGAGATGTGTCCACTCACCTTCTGTTTTCTGTGTTCTCCTGTGCTGTGACTTTGACTTCATGGGACTCATTTCCCACTTTTTCTTCCCTTTCTTCCACTGGTTTTTCACTAGAGTTGGGAGTACGAGACTGGAAGAAAGAGGCTGCTGAAACCTATAGAAATGGAGGTTAAAAATAAAAAGAAAAGAAGGTAAGAACACCTCACTCTTAGCCAACACCTACCACGTAGCCTAATAAAAACCAAGCCTTTCCTAAAGACTTAATCATCACTTGCATTCACAGAGCACTGAATCCATCCAGTTTCAGCACAGCAGATGTGCTTTTATTTGAAATGGTGTTAACTGAACAAGGTTCAGGACAGAATGTCATTTCTACAACTCATTTTTGCTGTTGTTGCTGTTTTATGTGCTTTTCTGCAAAGTGCTTAAATGAACTTTGCCATCTAAGATGCTTTACTCCATCAACAGGGTTTCATACTTGATAAAAGCTGGTAAAATCCTATCTACTCTTCTTTGCTTATTGAAAGGGTGAAAAAAGACTAGAAATGTTACCTGCTTGGACTTGGGTTTGGGAATCAGGGGCTTTATAACTGGAGTGTTCTGCTTGTTTGCAGCTCGACTGCTACAGGAAGTTTTCTTTGAGTATTTGCTCATTGTGTCTAGAATATTTGCTGAGGGGACCACTGGGTCCTTTTTGTTAGATGACACCTAGAAACACAAAAAAAACCCCAGACATTTTATAAACCCAGACATTTTATTTATTTTCTGTCATGTTCCCCTCCTCTGTCCTGCCAAGATATCTGTCATAGCTATGCTGTAAATGTTAGAACTAATAATCTGTTGTGATTTTCAGAAGACTATAATCAAACCATCTGTAAAATCCTTACCTTAAAGGGATTCACTCGTCCTTGGCTGCTTGATGTAATTACAGCTGTTTAATAGGAAAGAAAAAAAGAAAGTTAATATATCTCTATGAATCAATGTGCACATTTTAGATGAAACATTAGCCTCACCACCAAAGAACAAGACTAACATTCCATGTGTGTGTTTCAGCCTCTGTTCACTGGAAATTGAAGAGAAAAAAAACTACAAAGGCATTAACTATTCCACACCAAAGAAAACAAGTCCCCAGCAGGCTTGAAAGTGGTCGGATAAAGACAAAGACACTTTAATAGTCCCAGGAAACTTACACTTGATGTGCTCAGCTATTATTAGTCATCAGAAATGCCACACAGACCCAATAGCTTAAAATACAAACCCACAGGAAGACCCAGCACTTCCTCCACTCCCAAATCCGTTTCCACTCCTATTATTCTTGCTAGAGGCTGGGCAGGAGGGAGGAAGAAAGAAGCAGCAAGAGGTTGGATTCTGCCCCTGCCTGCTCAGACTCACAGTTCCACTGCAGGGTTAAACTGTGCCTTGTAAGACCAAGCAGTAAATATGCCTGTGATTAGTAAAAACAAATTAATTGATCCTTGTTCTCATTTTTCCCTTGTCCCAAAGAATCCTTTCATGACACAGGCAGGCAGAAAACTGATTAAGCAATTAGCAGAGCTAAGGTGTCATGGAACATCATTGTGTTGTAGAACATCATTAGGTAATGAAGACTCCAACAGGAGTAGGGAACCTCTTAAAAGTGCAAGAGCAACACACTGTCGTGCACTAAATTCTAGTAGTAATGGGAGATAGGAGGACAAAAATAGGAGCAGATATAGTGAAGCATGACAAAGTTCTCATCCTGGAATAAATGGAGATTTACTCACCAGACTTTGGAGTAGTGACCTCTGCTGAAGTGACACCTCTGGAGAAAGGGTTTGGCCCTTCAGAAGCAAGAAAGAGGTACATATTTTGGTGCAATAAAATAACATAACTTCTTTAAAACCAGACAACTAAGTTAAACAATCTATATTTTAAAGCCTGACTTTTCAGTTTCAAATTGTATGTACATTTTTACAGAAGCCCCTGTTATCTCTACCTAGATTTAACTCAGAGTTGTGTAATTACTCCTTATACTTCAAACTTATTCCTTCAACATATTTCTTAAAGTGTGCCCAGCAAACTACTTGTCTATCAATTCATCTCCTAAAAGATTTGAGCTGAAACCAAAGTAACTGTTTCACCAGGTCACCCAGCCCCATAGAAATAGTATCAGAAAAGCTCCCCAAGGGTCCCTCAGACAGGACACAAGGGAGGCACTACCTGTCACCTCCCACAAGAAACTCCAGGTAATGGGAACCTCATAGTTACTAGGTGTCACCCCATTATTTCTGTGTGTTTTCACAGGTTAACACCCAAATAAGACAGAGCAGAAACTACCAGATCTGTTCTAATTAGGTAGCAGAAAGCCCAGTCCCTGCTACAGCTGCAGAGCTTCAAAGCTCAGTGGAACAAATGGGATTATTTTCTATTTACGTAAATGGCTTCTAAATCAAACCTCCTGCACCTCACTCGGGGTGCTCTGTGACAAGTGGTGGGGTTGTTTTTCCTAAATTTTAGGTCAAAAGAATAAAACAAAACCCTGGAAACCCTGTTGTTTGCATAGTCCTAGACTGCCAAGTTATCCAAACTACAAAATTATCTGGGGATCTTCTAGAACTCCTTATGAAGGCTGTGAAAGGCTCATCTAGATAACTTCTGGCCTATTCAGAGAATATATTTTTCTTACTCTGTTTATGCACTTCTGGTGTTTCTTCTACCTCCTCATAGGCTTCAGCTTCCTCAGCATCTTCCATTTCTTGGTCCTGCTGAACACTCCTGACCGGTGGGCGACTCCACTCCGTGGCAGAGTTGCTGTAGCTGAAGGGAAGGAACCCATCAGAAAGGAAGAGGTCACCACATTCAGAAGGGAAATGGAACAGTAGGAAGCTAACTCACCTCATTTAGGAAATTAGAACAATAACATTTGGCATTTATTTGCATTATACCTCTAATTAAACTGTGATGATTACCAAAAAAGAAAATGAAGATTCATTAACCACTTCAGTTGACCCTGAAACACCAAGTGCAGTCTCCTGAAGTGGTACTCAAAGAGTCTTAAGGAAGACCACACATGGCTATGAAACTGCCCCAAATTCACACTCAGCTAGAAGTACATGCACTGGCCTTCAAACAGCTCCACAAACAAGAGCAAGCACTTAAACAGGAACCTCTGGCCACCTTCTTCAGAGTGCATGACAACATCACTTGTTGAAAAAGACTAAACAGGACACACTGAGATGGGACACAAAGAAGGGAGAGCTGGAGAATCATAGAAAGATTTTAAGGTAGGCGTGGGGTTGTTCAGGCTGGAGAAGAGAAGGCTCTGAGGTGACCTTATTGGGGCCTTCCAGGATCTTAAGTGGGCTACAAGTAAGCTGGGGAGGGACTTTTTAGGATGTCGGGTAGTGGTAGGACTGGGGGGAATGGGTCAAAACTAGAGGTAGGGAGATTCAGATGAGACGTTAGGAAGAAGTTCTTCCCCATGAGGGTGGGGAGACACTGGCCCAGGTTGCCCAGAGAGGTGCTGGAAGCCCCATCCCTGGACATTTTGAAGGCCAGGCTGGCTGGGGCTGTGAGCAACTGATGTAGTGAGAGGTGTCCCTGCCCATGGCAGGGGGTTGGAACTGGATGATCTTTAAGGTCCCTTCCAACCCTGACAATTCTATGATTCTATGAATGAAGAGAGATGGCGACAAAGAGCAAAGAAAATAGGTTGGAGTCAAATAAAACCAGCACAAGTTGGGGAAGGGGGGGAAAAAAAAAAGCTTGGGGTGTTACCCAGCGCTCAAGTGCGTTCGGAAATCCTCTTCCTCCTCCTCATCTTCCGTTGCTGTTGCCAACTCACTGGCTTTCTCTACAGCCACTTCACTCAGTCGTTGAGCCAAATTTAGTTTGCGAGAGCGGGACGCGTACTTGATGGCCAAGTTCACCACGTGCTGTGTCATGAGGTCTGCAAGTTCCACGCAGCGGAATTCACGCTCCAGTTTACAGGAAAGCTGGGAGAGAAGCAGCCACACTGCACAGTTACACACTGCACAGCTACTCAGCTCTCTCAAGGCTCTAGGACCAGAATATTATGGTCTTGGGAGAGTGAATGAATCAAGAGAAACCATCAATGATCATGAGTAAAGAAAAAACCCCTTTTTTTCCTTCTCCTCCCACCTTTCATATTTATATAGGAACTGCAGTCCACCTCTTATTGTAGAATATGAGTTAGATGGATTGTCAGACACTAGCCAGACTTCTAAGAGGAAGAATCACATCAAAATTTACACCAAAATAGTCTCAGGGATTCTTTCTGGCTTTTATTTCTTTGTACTTACAGCAAACAGCTTCATTAGAAGTTCCTGCTGCTCTTTCACTGCCTGGTTTTGAGCATTTTCATCAAACTCGTAGCCATTCCTTGATAAGTAATCCAGGTGGTTGTGAAATACAAGAGAACGCCAGTACTGCTCCTGAAGAGGAAGAAAAGTGGATGCTGGAGGTCAAAGAGGGGAAAACCAGCCCATGACACAATGCCTGACAACATATTCTGGACTAGATGATCTTTCAAGGTCCCTTCCAACCCCTAATGTTCTGTGATATTTTATCAACTTATTCTGAAATGTTCTTTTCATCTTATAATGAAGGTGAGTAGACAATTCTCTTGAAAAGCCAGGGCCTACTGAGGTCAAAACCAGACCACACTAACAACCATCCCTATACAAACTGCTCTGTTAATTTCATTTATATCACAGGCTTTCAGCAGGATGAGCTCTACATGCTCACCAGTGTGCTACCAGCACAGATAATTCTAGAACAAGTCAATTATTTTATCTCGTAACTTCTGTCCCACAGTCAATTGAAAATACTCCAGAGTAACTCTGTAACTGGAGGAGGAATCATCATCTGTGAGACAGGTAAACAGAAAATACAACTCTTGTTGTTCAGGGAAATATCAGTATGGCTGTTAGACCAGGCTAGCTATGCTGCAAAATAATTATAAACTTATTCATCATGTTTCCATCAGGAGTATTGAAATAATCTATTTATTTACCCACACAGAAGTATATATTCCCTCAAGCTAAATTAACAGCTCTTGGTTATTTATCTTCAATTATTCTGGGGGGATGTGTGTGTGGAAAACATACCCCTTCAAATAAAGACTTGAACCAAATGAAGGGGAAATCATTAAATATGACAAAGTGTTTATTATTAAAACTTTATCTACACTTCCATCAAAGAGGATAAATTTCAAATAGCATTAAACTGTCTCTAAGGTTGAGATTCACATTTTATGTTCATTTCTCTTTTGTGCAGCACAGCTGAACACCACAGGCCTGAAATATTTAAACCTATTAAAAAAAATGGAAGAATCAATACAGATATTCTTCTAGAAGTTCTCCATAGGAACATCTTGCTTCAACCAGCCTCTAGCTCAAGAAAATAAACTAAAGGCCTGTCTTTTCAGAGTGATGGAATGAATTTAAGGACTTAGTACATCTAAATAACATCCTCCAGAAATTTTATGCCTAAAATATTAAAGAACAGGCACCTTCGAGGTGGTCTGAAGTTGGATCCCAAATCTGGTGCTTACTAGAACTTTAACTACTACCCACTTACAATAAATAAATGAATAAAAGAAGGTGAGAAGGACCTCATTGGTCAGAAATAGATTATGTGTAAATATAGAACTCTAGTAGGTTGTCTTGTATTCTTCTAGAAACAGCTGTGAACCAAACCAAATTATATAAAATACTGAACCCAAATAACTTCCTCAGAGTTTGCACCACCCTCTCTCATAGTAGAGATGATTAACAGGAATGTTGTGCAATCCCTGCTATGGGGACATCCACCAGGGGCTGTGGACTCCACTCCATACCTCCATCTGTCCCTTTTCTGTGGTAACCTGGCAGTAGGGCAGTTGAAATGACAATATTGCCACAGCAGGACGTGGCAGCGTGGGAGGGAATCGAGCTCCTTTACAGGGGATACACCTGCAAGAGGAAACAAAACACAAACAGTCCTCAACACCTACAACCACCAGCTGTTCTACATCTAAATCATGTCTCCTAAGCAGCAAGAGGCTTTAAGAGGGTTTGGTCTTTAAAAAGTAGTAATTAAATGACTGACTTAAATATAGCACTGTGTAGTTTTGCATTGTAAAGGGTTATTTTTACTTTGTGACCACTAGAAGAGAGTAAAACCAGCAAAGCTGCTCTTGTGCACACTAGAGGCTCCAAATGTGGCATGGAACAGATCTCTGACACAACATGTGATTTAACAGCTATTACAATATGTAAAAACAACTTATTAATAAACTAATGAACAACTGAAAACCAGTGGAACAAGAGCAGAGAGACACGTCCACCATTTATTTTCAGGAGGGGTCTTGGACTTCATGAGGAGGGTGCTGTGGTCAGACACAGATAGGTGGGGGGAAAAAACGGGAATTAAAAAATAGGAGAGAAACAAATAAGCACATGCTAAAAGCACAGACTTATTGTTTCATTCTATTTGAACTACTACTTTCTGGTAACTTAAGCAAAACATTGACTGGGAAGAGCTGTATTTCCAGCAGCACCAGTGCAGCACTGACAAAAATGTCTGGTTTTCTAAGCTGCTGAAGACACTAGGAAAAAAAAAAGAACAGGAAGCATCAGTGTTCTGGCTATCTGTGTTAATTAGGGCATATGGTGGTTCTACAACAACCCTCCCCCTGTCTTATCTTTGATATGCTGGTGGCTGTGAATAAAATGTTCTTTGTAGCTCAGAGAGCTGCACTCTTGGAGTAGAAGGAAAAAAAACCTCATGATGACAGACCCACAGTTGACCATCCCATCAATGTCACATTTTTTGTGTATTTTCTGGAAGCCAACTTAATGATTTGGAGGAAGAAACAGAATGAATTGACATTTAGCAGTGATATCAAATTATTTCACTTATTACAAAACAAACAGAGGATTACAAAGAATGTCACATGAATTCTGATGAAATGCAGCCTCCCATCCCCCTCCACAATTGTGGACTAGCAAAGAAAAAGTCTAAATTTCAGTGAAATATGTGAGCTGATGGATTCTGCCCTGGTAGGAAAGGACACAGATAACTGAATAAAGAGGATTATGAGTAAAACTTAGCAACTAAATGTGCAGGATGTGTGTTATGATAAAGAGTTATTTAGACAGAAGTTATTTAGTTATCAGCAGTATCACATTTTATAAAGTGATCAATAACTCTCAGCTAGAATATTTGAGCAATTTTTCAGACAAAATTGTTCTTCATGGCCACAGTTGAAATATTAATTTAATAACAGACAGGTCTGATTTATCTGTGCCTAATTATGTGGATTATTTATGGGATTGGATTCTTCTCAAAGGGACAAAAGGGGAAAACATAGAACAAAACAACCCCCAGAAAACTCAAAGAAACCCAAACCATCAACAGCAGAAGCAGGTTCCTAACAGCAACCAGAACTTTTTAGGTTTCTCTAACTAAACACAGTCTTATGGATGTGTCTGCATCAGGGGTGTGTGACTGCAGAATAAATTGCACATGCCTGTAATCCAAGGCAAAAAGCCACAATTCATCAGTTACAAATTATAAAACACTAATTAGTTAATTCAAAAGCAATTTAATAATGAAACATCCATGTAGAATCACATTTCTGAACTAATTCCTGTGCATATTTACTATCCACCTGCTTTAGCAGGAGTTGTTTCCTTACAGTACCAAGTGCTCTGTAAATTAAAACCAAGCCAAATAAAGCATTTCCCTGTGAAATATCTGACCTGAGCTGCTGGGGATTCTCATGGATGCCAACCACCCAATAGTGGTCAGATCTCCCTTTGCAGTGCTCTCTCATGTCACACACTGGAATCCAAGTGTTCCCAAGGCCTCGGTTCAACATCCGCACGATCCCCTCAGAATCCACGTAACAAGGGGTCCCTGTTTGTCACAAATGAAGACAATTAATCTCACAGGCAACTAATTACAAGGTGAGTAAATTTAAACTGCTGGGAAATGGCAGTTTATGGATCTCAAATTAGAACATTCTCTTATCAAACAGCACAACCTAGCTGGGGGAAACTTGTTTCCTTAGAAAGAGGCGCCACCTTCTGACAGTCAACACCACTGCTGGTCAACAGGCAACTGCAAATATCAAACATTTCATGAACAAATCAAACTCATACCCCTTGGGTAGGTTCCCAACAATATTTAGCTATTTTACAAGTACTTTTTCTGGTTATAATAAAAACTCCTCCTAAGCTACCACGTTTTTGAGGGGACTTTTGCTGAGATAGTTGAACACGCTTGTTGTGGTGTTTTTATTATGGGTCCTGCACTTGGGTCACAACAAACTCCTGCAATGCTCCAGGATGGAAACTGCCCAGCAGGAAAGGACCTGGAGGTGTTGGTCAACAACAGGCTGGAGATGAGCCAGTGTGTGTGCCCAGGTGGCCAAGAAGCCACCAGCATCCTGGCTTGTGTCAGCACTGGTGTGGGCAGCAGGACCAGGACAAGGATTGTCTCCATGGACTGGGCACTGGGGAGGCCACACCTCAAATCCTGGGGTCAGTTTTGGGCCACTCACTCCAAGAAGGACCTTGAGGGGCTGGAGCGTGTCCAGAGAAGGGCAACGAAGGTGGGGAAGGGTCTGGAGGAGGAGTGTGGTGAGGAGCAGCTGAGGGAGCTAGGGTTGCTCAGCCTGGAGCAAAGGAGGCTCAGGGGAGACTTTGCTCTTGATAACACCCTGAAAGGAGGTTGGAGCCAGGTGGGGTTGGTCTCTTCTGAAAAGGAAGAGGAACAGGACAAAAGGAAACAGCCTCAAGTGGTACCAGAAGATGTTTAGGTTGGACATGAGGAAAAGTTTCTTTCCCACAAGGGTTGTCAAGGCCTGGCCCAGGCTGCCCAGGGCAGTGGTGGAGTCCCCATCCCTGGAGGGGTTTCCAAGCTATGGAGATGTGGTGCTGAGGGACGTGGGTTAGTGGTGCCCTGGCAGTGCTGGGGTAACAGTTGGACTCAATGATCTTAAAGGTCTCTTCCACCCAAAATGATTCTACCATTCTAATGCAGTTTATTTCAATTGGGAAAACAAGTTCTGATAACATTCAGGTTTATTCCATTCATATTTGAAACATTAAAGCTTTCTGATAAATATATGGAAAGAATAGAAAAATAGAATTTTGTTCTGCATTGAGAAGACTGTAAAAAGTCTGTCCTAATATCACCATTACTAAACAGGCATTAATTGGCCAAACTCTCCTCTAAAATTCCCCCAGTAGTGTCCAGATTTCTCAAAGCCACCCATGCCAGCATTTCATACCTTCTGCAGAGAATCCAACCCACACCAAATATGATTTTCTGGTAAGAGAAAGAGGGTCTCCATGCAAAATCTGTTTTTTCTTCTTTCCTAGCTCCATCAGCTGTACTCCAAGGCACTGGTCCCCATCAAACCCAGTACCTAGGAAGAAGTAGTTCAATGATGACATTAGAAAACAAAAAGAATTGTCCTGTCTTTAGGATAAATTTAAGTTTTGAATCAAAAGCTAGTTCTAATGCAGGGTTAGCCCAGAATACCATGGTAAGACAAGTGACTCTGTCATTTTGGACATAGAAAGCTTGAATAACAACTTAACTTCCTTCATTTCCCACAGTGATTCACTCTGGCATATCTGAAACCCAAGTTTAATCTATTAATGTCACTGCTACAAAATTCTCCCTTCTCCCAAAGGTTAATCTAGGCAATGGAATATTAAATACAGGCTTTGCTGTCAGAAATCAGAGATCTGTGGGTTGTGACAGCAAAAGCATCATCAAGAAGAGTTAGAAGAAAACACTTCTGGTGACTATATACAAATTAACCAGTGTTTGAAGCCAGCAACAGACAAGGATTGAAAACACAACCCCAGTTCAAAAAGAGAAAGGAGGGAGGAAACTACCTCTGTGATAAATCACCATCAGCTGTTCTCCATGTCCTGCCATGGACACCACTGGACCTGGGAGACTGAAGATCTCCCTCTGAACCCCTCCAACTGTGAAGACACGGACCAGCAGGGCAGTGGTGGCACAAGCAGCCCAGCCTTGCCCCAGGCAGATGGCCTCAATGTCTTCATCCTTGGGCATATCTACTGTCCACTCCTTGTTTGCATCCCAGGAGCTGAAGTGAATGCAGTGGAGCTTGCTAAAGCAGAGACAAAGAACAAGAGTCAAAAATCTCAATGTGAAGAAAAATAGAGTAGCTGAAAAGAAACCAAGAGGTGATGTTGTTATCAGAGAGCTGGAACTACAAATTGCAAGTGGTCATTTGCAAAGGTGTTACTTCTATCACTCAAGAAGTGAAGAGCCAGCTTGACCTCCAGCACTGGATTTAGAGTTTAAGAAGCAGTTTAAAGGTCCAAAGGGAGATTTTTTAGATGGGGACAGGTAAATGTCCTGTTTAATTAACACCATTAACAACTGCAGGTGCTCAGTACCTCTGAATATCAGCCCTTGTTACAAGTCTGTCATATTATGCTACCTTTCAATGGCAAAAAAAAAAAAATCAGGTACTTCAGTTCTACCATCTTAATAATGGAAACCTGTCCTAGGTAGAGATGTCACCTGACCTAGAGATGTCCCTACTTGTGTAGGGAGGTTGGACTAGAGGACCTCTAGAGGTCCCTTCCAGCCTAAAACATTCTATGATTCTATGAGAACTGCCTGTGACCAATTCACAGACACTGTGACTTTTGAGAGGTCACCTACTTCCATTGAGGAAAAAAATTGACTTTTTTTCAGAATTGGACAAATAATACATACAAATAATACTTAAAGGTAAAGGGTGTTTTTCAACTTATCACAATGCAGTATGCATGAAAATAAGATATTTCCACAGAAACCAGCAATAAAATACTGTTGCTGCTGTTCTTAGATGCAAGAACAGAGTCTAGCTGGCTCAGCTGCTTAAATCTTTCTCTGTTTTTTCACAAACTTGTGTTCTTTATGCTTCTAATTCTTTGGGTGTCTCCAAACGTGTCTCCTTAGCAACAGTGTGAAAAGAAACAGCATTGCCCTTATGATTTAGCTTTGATCTGAGGAGACCAAAACACTACTGTTCATGTTTACAATTTCCTCTGAGCTAGCAATGCATGAAGTTTCCATATATTTGAAAAAGGGATTAAGAAAAAAAACCCAAAAATCCTCAGGAAACAAATTACATCATTCAATATTCCTAAAGTCATCGAGTGGGTGGATATGAAAATCCTCCTAGAAGCAGTCCCATAAATAAAAACCATGATCAAAAGCCAAACATCTCAAAACAAGTGATAGAAGCTGAAATTAAAAGCTGAAATACTTGAAATAAATGAAGTGTAATTCCATACTAGAGGTTTGCCATGACTTACCTTGCAAGTTCCTCTGTGCTCTCACAGGCTAGTAAAATAGCTTCAGTGGAGAGGTCCCCCATTGTGTGATTGAAGGAGTTGGGCAGGTGTGTGGCATGATGGACAGAGGTATCATGGAATTCAACATCTATGGCATTGTCCTGCTCATCATTGTAACAGCGGATGATGCCAACAGAATTCCACACCTGTTAAAAAAAGAACCACCACCCAAAAAACTTCAATACATCAAGCATCAGAGGTGATGTAATTGCCATGGGGGGTTGAGTTCAATACTGGTTTGGTAAATGTTTCATTTTTTTATTATTATTTTCATTAAAGGTCTTTTAGTTTTCTTTTCTAATCCCTAAGTCTCTCTTATTCCCTTTCTCTTCCCTTTTGGGAGGGGAGAGGGGTTAACAGAGCATCTGTTATAGGTTTACTGGACAGCCCTGAGCCTAAACCATGACAATCCTCATTGCTTAGCCAGCTTTGTCCTTACAAAATTATGTGTAAAGAACTTGCAGTGAGGAAGAAATAGGGTACAACTGCAGACATTCAAGGTCAGGCTTGATAGGGCTCTGAGCAACCTCATCTAGTTAAAGATGCCCCTGCTCACTCCAGGGGGGTTGGAACTAGAGATCTTTAAGGTCCCTTCCAACCCAAACCATTCTATGATACAAATCTGAACAGCACAAAAATATCCAGAAGTTCTAGCTAAAAAAGAATTTGCAAAAAGATTTGCTAGAATTCAGGTACAAACTGTATACCTTCATTTTGTGTTAAAGCCAAGTAGTTATTTCTACACTGAAAGCAGCTGCAAGGTGCAGTTTATCATTAGGGAGTCTTTGCATTAACACAAAGCTACTTTCCACTATGTAGCTTCACACTGAAGCAATAAAATAAAAATAAATCCAAAATCTTGGAAAATATACAATTAAGACACAGCAAGAACTGGACAATATTCAAAATTAACAACCAGAGAGACTTACCATGAAACGATGCATGAGATGTGCAGGAGTGGAGCCAGACTGGAAGGGCTTTTGCCTGGGGGTTGGCATTGGCCCATCATAGAAAGGCTGCTGGGTAGATGATGGTGGCAAAGCTGGGAAGCCACCAGGCTGATCATCATCATCATCTTCCTTTTCAAGAAGGCTGGAAGTAGCTTTTATCATCCCAATATCTAGAAGTTAAAAAAACCCATTACCTTACATATATTATGATGACAGAAAATAGGTCAAAAATTTAAACCAGGCAAGAGATCTTTGGAAAAATAAGGCAGAATATATCTGAGTAGAAGATGCAAAGAGATTGTCCCAACAACAGCATTAAAATACTCTGGAAAATTAGTTGATTCTGTACCTAGTGAGTTATCATCATCATCATCAATTCTTGCCCGTCTCAGAGGGCCTGAAGTTGGCATAATGTCATCATCAGCATCCTCAGCTCCAGCTGCTGGGGAAGACTGTGGCTCAACCATATCTCCATTTAAATAGTCATCATCATCTCCATCAAAGAGATCATTGTAGTCCTTTGTCACTGCACTGGCAACCTAGAACCACATCAGCAATCATCACAAAACTTCTTTGGGATAGAGAATTCAAGAAATGAATTAACACAAGGGGGAACCTTCAACACAAAACTGAATGTTCAATATAATGGGTAACCTAAATAATTTAAGGAATAATTGGTGCTGATTACCTTGTTGTTTGGTTTCTTTCCATCACTGATATTCTCCAACAAGCCCAGGTTCCCTTCAGTATCTGTATAAGCAACTTGGCTGTATTTGGGGTGCCAAGCCAGGCCACAAACTGTGTAATTCTTCTCATGCTTCATCCTGAAAAGAATATCAAAAGAATGGATTTTTAGTAAGCTTCTCAGGGCAGAAATCTCCCCAAGAGTTATTGTAAAAACTGGTCATATTTACTAGTATTAGGAAGTGATGCTACAGTGATGATTACACATAATAATTAATAGGTCACCTTTAGACTAAACAGCTACTATAAAAAAAAACAAACCCAGCAGATCTTACTTTTCTATGGAGAAAGTAATTTAAGTTTAAAAATCAAACAGAACCATATTTTTAAAACAGCAGCTTCCTGCTACATATTAGGAAGAGAAAGTAATTCCCCAGCAGTCACACATTCCAGAATCATTCAGTTATGGGAAGAAGGTTCAGTTGTTTCTCTTGTACCAAACTGAGTTGTTAATCCTCCATCTTTTCCATCCTTTAATCTCACAAAATATCCTCACATTATTTATTTACATAATCTGACTTGAATTCTTAACATCCACATTATAGTAACAATCATGTTTCTTACTCAAAATAGAATCAGAGAATGTTTGAGGCTGGAAGGGACCTCTAGAGATCATCTGGTCCAACCTCCCTACACCAGCAGGGACATCTCTACCTAGGTCAAGTTGCTCAGAGCCCCATCAAGCCTCACCTTGAAGGACTCCAGGGATGGGGCCTCCACCACCTCTCTGGGCAGCCCATTCCACTGATCTATCACCCTCATGTTAAAGAACTTTTTTCTAATATCCAGCCTAAATCTCTCCTTTCCTAGCTTAAAACCATCACTCCTTGTCCTATCATTACAAACCCTTTTGAATAGACCTTCCCCTGAAGGTAGGCAGGTAAATCTGTCTGAAATAGATAAATCATCACTATCTCAGTTGATCACAACTTTTTTCTTTTTTAAAAAGAGAGATGCTAGTGAGATTTTGAGGAAATTTTTTTTAATTCTTTAATAATGATTAGATTAAAAAGTTAAAAAATATATATTTGCACCCAAAAACTAAACTATGGAATTTGAACAAAATCTACATTCAGGTCCCTTCCCTATTCTGCTTCTAAGAATAATATAATTGTTTTGATTAGAAGAGATCTTTAAGATCATCAAGCCCAAGCATCAACCCAGCACTGCCAAGGCAACCCAGCACTAAACCATGTCCAGGGAGACCTTATTGCTGCCTTTTGGTACTTAAAGGGGGTCTACAGGAAAGCTGGAGAAGGACTTTTTACAAGGGCTTGTAGTGATAGGACAAGGGGTAATGGCTTCAAACTGGAAGAAAAAAGATTTAAATTATATACTCAGAAGAAATTCTTCACTGTGAGGATGGTGAGACCCTGGCACAGGTTGTCCAAGGAAGCTGTGGATGCTCCAACCCTGGAGGTGTTCAAGGTCAGGTTGGATGAGGCTTGGAGCAACCTGGTCTAGTGGGAGATGTCCCTGCCATGGGCAGGAGTTGGAATTAGATGATCTTCAAGGTCCCTTCCAACTCAAACCATTCTATGATTTGCACAAATAAATTTTACAAAAAAGTAACAAAATCCTATCAAAACCCAAACATGTACTTGGGGAGCTATGGAACAACACTGAATACCTCTCTATGCACTCCTGGGTTTCCACATTCCACACCACTATACTCCCATCCACACTTCCAGCTGCCACATACTGCCCAGAAGGAGACCAGGCCACAACATTCAAGGGCTAAGGCAAAAAAAAAAAAAGGAATAAAAATTACAAATGCATGCACAGTATTCATATTCTGAAGCTTAAAACAGACAGATATTCTAGATATCTTTAGCAAATCATATGAAGCCTCCTGTGCTAGAGCTGGCTTTAAGTAGCTCCCTGCAAGAATTTTAAAGATCCCACATCTTTTATTTTTCAAGAATACCCACCTCTGTCATTAAATGCTGCCATGAGGTTGAACAAAACCTGGTTCTAGACACGTAGACAGAAGCACAATGTATTTTGAAAAGTCAGCACTAAACACAGCTTTATTTATTTGGAATTTAACACAGTTCCATAAATTCAAATCCAAGACTGTTGTGTTCTGCATCTTAATAACAGTAGGGAAGTGGTCATCTTTAATCCAGAGCTTTTCAAGTGTATAATGAGGTCAAGAGAAAGAAGATGACACAGTTTGGGCTACTACCTAGCTAAATTTCAGCTTAATAAAATATAAAGTGAACAACTGGTATCTCTGCTCTGTACAGAAATACTCTTGGCAGAGTATTGGCACTTGAGGATGGGGCCAGACTCTTGTCAGTGGTGCCCAGGGACAGGACAAGGGGCACTGGGCACCAACTGGAACCCAGGAGGTTCCATCTGAACAGGATGTTTGGTGTGAGGGTGTTGGAGCCTGGCCCAGGCTGCCCAGAGAGGTTGTGGAGTCTCCTTCTCTGGAGAGATTCCAAAGGGGCCTGGAGGTGATCCTGGGCCCCCTGCTCTGGGGGAGCTGTTGGAGCAGAGGGGTTGGATGAGATGATCTCCAGAGCTCCCTTCCAACCCCTACCATGCTGGGATTCTGTGACATTTTCCCCCAAAAGCTGTATTTAGAGGAATTTGTGAGAACAGATGTTTTCAGCTGCAGTTGGTGACTCACAAGCAGATCTTAAAGATCTAGTGGGTTACTGTAAATGAAAGATGGGAACCAGAAACACATGAAGACATGGTTGACCCTCATCTAGTATCTCTTGCCTTGTTTTCCAACAAAATTAACAGGATCAGAAGTAAAATGGAAAATATGAGGGGAACCAAAGAGAGGTACTGTCCAGAAGATAATTTCTAGCAGAGTAACATTTAAATTACAGAAGATTTAGCAAGCACCTGGTTTATGCACCTACCTGTGTGATGAATGTATCTGATAGATCAAACTGACCATCCCAGGTTTCTCTTCTGTACAGTTTAACAACTTTATCTACAGGAACTGCCAGCAACTGTTTAAAAGAAACAAGAATGAGGTAATTTAGAAAAAGAGAACATTCAAACAGCACAGCTCCTTCATTCAGCAGGACTACAGTGTGACTGCCTCAGGATTTAATGGTTCTCCAGCTTCCCAGCAATGCTAACTGAAAAAAGAAAGCTGAAGCAACTTGAATTACAAGGTTCTTTAATGCCTTCCACATGCAACACAGCAAAACATGCCTGGTTTTGTTTTAATCTTCATTTCTTTCTGGCAGAAAACTGAAGACAGTGACAGCTGCACCATAAGGTTAGAAATTCTTATTGATGAAACAGCTAACACACACAAATAAACAGTTCTCAATGCCCTGAGCACAAGGCTTATGTTCTCCTTTCCCCTTCCTCTCCAAACCTCTTTGGATCAAGTTACAATTTCTCAAGAAGTTACAATTTCTCAATAAATCTTATTACTTGAGTAGCTGACTCCTGAAGAAGCTCATTTCATCTTTCACAAAGCTACATAAATGTTTCTTCCTGTGTAATTTTTATTTGTTTTTTTAAAGACTTTAACAATTTGTTTTGTAAGAAAAGCAAGACAACTACTTACAGTCCAAATGTGTGTGTGTGTGTGTGTGTGTGTGAAGAATTAGCCAAAAAATTCCAAATATTTGGTTTTATGCAATATGGATATTGAAACAATTTGCTCTGCAGGTGACATTCTCTCTTCCACATCCTCTCTTCCATCACTCCTCAGTCTTTTGGCTAAGGACAAGTGCAGTGTATTAAAAGCTACACACAATGCTGTCAGAGTAGCCAGGTATTTTGAAGAGAGGATGCCCATGGCAGGGGGGTTGGAACTAGATGATCTTTAAGGTCCCTTCCAATCCAGATCACTCTATGATCATCAGATGCTACAGACACCTACAGAGCTACACTAACTCTCCAGCCCATTCTGGTCAGTGATCCACACACTAACCAGCAGCAGCACATACACAATGCACAATATCTGTAGTATTTTACACCAGGGGAGGTTTAAGTTGGATATTAGGAGAAATGTCTCCCCCTAAAGGGTTGTGAAGGGCTGGCCCAGGAGTCCCCAGCCCTGGAGGGGTTTCCAAGCCGTGGAGATGTGGTGCTGAGGGACATGGGTTAGTGGTGCCTTGGCAGGGATGGGGGAATGGTTGGACTCAATGATCTTAGAGGTCTTTTCCAACCTAAATGACTCTATGTACCAGCATCACCATTAATCACAATAGAATCAACTTCTTGAGGTGACAAGAAAGGGCACAACTTCCTATGGAAACATTTACAGAGCAAGATTACACACAGGGCAAGATTTACTGCAAGTAGAACAGACTGAACTCCTTCAATGCTCTGCTGTGAGCAGTTTATTTCCCTCATGTACAATGTTCCTTCCTCTGCAGCACAAGAGGACTGTTTAACCTTGTTTCAGGCTGACAGCTGGGCTGCTGCCAAACACACTCTGGAGCTTAAACAAGCAACCACTTCCCACTTTTTATTTTTCCTAACAGTGAACTTCACCCCAAATATTTCCCTTCGTCCCAGGAGCTGCAATTTGGGCTTGCCCAGATTGAATTCTACTGTCAAAGACTCTCCAGGAGAAAAGGAGGATGAAGATGTGGCTAAACCAATGTCACTCACCTTCCCACTGCCAGGTTGCCAGCTGAGCCTGCATATTGATTTAGCATTTATCACATCATTGCACTTCTGCAGCAGTGGCCAGCTTGTTGTGCATGTCTGGAAATAAAATATTAAGAAATGAGTTCTCTAGTTCTGTGAAAATCTACTGTACAGCACTAATTCTTAAAGGAAAAGTGTGGGGACAAAAACTCAAGGGAAATTGAACAGTTTTGGAACTGAAATAATCTCTTTCATCCAAATACAATGGTATATACTGCCTTAGAAAAATAAATAAATTCACAAATACCCTGCCAATGTAGACCTGAAACTGTTTTAATGATAATATAACTACTTGTAACAGAAATCAGATCACAGAGCAAGTGGTTTTAATCAGGTACAGAAGAAATGAGCTCATAGATTTTTAGGTGATAGCCAAATCTGGCCAAAAAGCATTTGTCAAACCTAGATGATCTGCAACAAGGTGACACACACCAGCCTGAACCTCACCACAGCAGCACAAAGAGTGAATATAGCCCCTTGTGGCAATTGCAGCCCAGATATGAACATCACTGCCACAACCCCAGGGCACTGTTAGTGAAACTGCCCCAAAAGGCACTGACTGTCAGCCCAGCACACAAGATTTCACACTAGAAATATGTTTTTGTTCTAAAAAAGTAGCAATGCACAAGTGCAGGGGGATATTTCCAACTGTATTAACAGGAATTACAGGGATTCTTATTCCAGTCAATGGGATTTAGCACAAATAATCCCCCATACATACACAGAATTGCCTGATTTTCACCTGAAACCTTCTTTTCAAGTTCCCTGGAGTTCAAGAGCAGGGATTAAACCTGATTCTCTCACTCAATCTTATTTCATAAAGGCACTGAGGTGTTTCAGCCAACCCTGTTTATTGTAGAGGGGACCTTTAGAGGTCCCTTCCAACCCAATACATTCTATGAATATTGCCAAGCTGAACCCAAAGACTGTATTTCTTATAAATTATGTTCTCTGAACTGTAATTTACATTCTTCTTCCCAGAAATTGTTGTGAAGTTGATAAAAACCAAACATGGAATAGCAAGCCCCTTGTCAACAGCCTTAAAATCATTCAAATCCACAAGGCAGAGAGCAGGAGACAGGGAAGCAACATCTCCTGTCAAAGAAAAATGTCATCATGGGCATCACCTCAGTGATCCTGGCATGTGAAATCCTCATTTCTTCCTAATCCCAGCTCAAAGTAATTGTGTTCCTAATGAGACTACCCAGCCAGATGCCATGTAGCATTTCAGAGCATTATTCTGCTTTCACCAGTCTACAATCCTGAAAATTATTCAATATATCATATTATAAAAATAAATAAAACCAAAATATACCTAGATAGTTGTTCATTAGAATCAAAATCCCTCCTTAACCCTGAAAGCAATGAGGTGAAATTCTGAACTGAGGAACCTGATGTCAATGGCCATCTTTACCCAGAGGAGTTATTTCAGAATGTGATGAGGACAAAACACCCAAAGAATAAAGATGAACAGAAGAAATCAGGGATTCCACAGACAGGAAGAAAAGTCCCCATTTATCCAGGCAACATTCCATAATCAGGCTTTGGAATTTCTCCCAGAAATAGATAAAATATTTTGTAAAGTGTACTTAGATTTCTTCCCCACACACAAAAAAAACCCCTATTCCAGTAGGGTTATTTCAGTCAGGCTCTTCTCATTGTGTCTATGTCTGGTGAAACACTTGACTTTGACAGGTTAAATATATTTTCCTGATCTGTGATCTTGAAAGGTTAAATGTATTTACCTGATCTTCAATTTTCCACACTCTGACAGAACCATCACAGCTCGCTGATGCCTATGGAAGAGAGTAAACAACTTATTAATTAATAAAGATAAATTAATGCTACAAAATAGAAAAAAAAATCCCTTTAACCAACTCTACAGACATATAATATGGAGGCAGTATTTAAAAGCTTCCCTGCTTAACCCATTTTAAGACTTAAAACTTTCTAATACTGTCATCTTGTTAACTGTCTTCAACTCCAAGCTATGGAATTACAAACCCTCATACTTCAAGTGAGCTGCTGACTCACAAGAGGCTCAAAATTAATAGTGAATCTTCTTTTCCTCTCTAAACTCAGATCAGCATTAGATTCCAGAAGAACACTGACAGTAACTGAGTAGTAAAGCAAAGACTGAGCTCTCCTGGGAGCCAACAAGTTGTGACACACTCTTATCAGTAGCATGAGCTGAAGTGGTTTCATGTTACCAGTCACTGTTTGTGGGGTTTTTTGTACAAAGTATTTCTTTTCTTTCCTGGGGGAAAGGAGATTCAGAGTAGAAAGTAACCAAAGTGTTCTTACCAGGTAAACATCCTTGGGGTCAAAAGACAGGCTTAGAACAGGAGCATCATGTCCTCGGAAGGTTTTCTGCTTGCTGCTGTCAGTCACCTCCACAACTTTGACCATGAAGTCACTGTAGGTCACAACAGCACAGACAGAAAGGTGTTAACCTTGGAATTCACAAACTCTGTGTTCGTGGCAATAAAACTGGGCAGTGACTATCTTTTGGGGAAGTTATGGCTCTCAACATGACCTTGAATGGAGGCCCCATCCCTGGACTTGTTCAAGATCAGGCTTGATGGGGCTCTGAGCAGCCTGCCCTAGGTAGAGATGTCCCTGCTTGTGTAGGGAGGTTGGACCAGATGAGCTCTGGAGGTCCCTTCTAGCCTAAAACATTCTATGACCTAAGGGAAAACAAGAATCTTGAGGCTTGCTTACCACAACAGGAGCAAGGCCAGACTATTTCTAGCAGAAAACAGTTTTTGTTCATGTCAAAGTTCATGAAATCTGGTTGCTCTGTGAGGAGGAGCTTCTGTACACACAGACCTGTTGAATATCATATTCTATATGGCCTAATGAAAACCTCTGCTCAGACACCAGAGAACTGACTTAACAAGAACAATCTGCTTATGGGACTGATATTCATTATTGTAATTATTTAGCCAATTATTTTTAAAAAAAACTAGAGCAAGTAATTTATTTTGTGACATTTTAAACTGGATTTTTAAGACCATTTAGTTTATCAGTGATATTAACAGATTTAATTTTTTTTACTTTTTTATTTAATTTTATTTAATTTTATTCCCTCCTCCAAAATTACAGATATTAGTGCAGTTTAACTCAAAATATCAATGCTAACTTCTAAGCCAAAGAGCTCCTGTGATGACCTTTCAGGCCCTCTCACACTTCACTGCAACAACCTCAGAGAGAGATTTAATATCTAATTTTAGGGTTAACCATTATTTTTAACTATATTCAGAAACACAACCTCAGTTTTGCCAATTATCTAATACTAAATAGTCATAAAAGGAACTCTTAAGAGCCATATTGTGAGACAATTAAAATTATCTCACTCTATGCAAAAGAACTTCAAAGAAAAACAAAAAAAATCAGGGAACAGGGTGGTTTTTATTTAAGAAGCCACACAACTATTTTTCAAATAGCTCATGTGAACTTTGGCAGTCAGATGGATGTAAAACTTACATAAAACTGAACTTCTTGTAAAAAATGGAGAAATCTGGGACAATTCAAAGTAGTTCTTAGCTGCATTCCTTCATTTCATGGCTGTCACCTTCTCCTTCAGGATGAGGGGTGGCCTCACAGCCTCATAAGCTCTTTTTCCAGCAGAAGTACTTGGGTTTTGTAAAAGTTTTAGGAACAGAGAAAAGTCTGCCTAATCTCTCTAATCAAAGCCATGTCCTGGGGCAGAGCTGTTCCCTCAGAAACAAGCACTGGCAGAGGGCCCAAGCTCATGATTCCTGTCAGATGGAGAGATTAAACTGGTCACTGCCCCCAGCTCTCCCAGCCTCCCAGTTCTGGTGGAGCTGGGGTGTCTGTCCCACAGCTGCCAGAGCTCCCAGTCCAGTATGTTCACACAAATTGCTTTCCAGTTCAGCTCACACTCAGAGGAGCTGGGGAACAGATGCAATGTTCTGCTGTCTCTACTGTGGAGGAGACATTCCAGGCAAGGAGACAGCCTGAGTTAGCTACAGCTGCCCAAAGAGTTCACCAGATGCAAGTCAGAATCACCCAAGTCTTAAACAAATAAATAAAATAATAATTTTTTAAAAGCCTGCTTGCTATTTTGTCATCTCTGTTAAAGGACTAGATACACCAGCTACTAGGAAGAAAACTAGAATCACAGAATTGTTTTGGTTGGAAAAGACTTTTAAGATCATGGAGTCCAACCATTCCCCCATCCCTGCCAGGGCACCACTAACCCCTGGCCCTCAGCACCACATCTCCATGGCTTGGAAACTCCTCCAGGGCTGGGGACTCCACCACTGCCCTGCCCAGCCTGGGAGAGACCTTCATAACCCTGCACAGCAAGAAATTGTTCCTCATTTCCTACCTAAACCTTCCTTGGGGCAACTGGAGATCATTTCCTTGTGTCCTGTTCCTTGGGAGAAGAGCCCGACCCCCCCTGGCTCCAACCTCCTGTCAGGGAGTTGTGCAGAGCCAGAAGGTCTCCCCTGAGCCTCCTTTGCTCCAGCCTCAACCCTCCCAGCTCCCTCAGCTGCTCCTCACCACACTCCTGCTCTAGACCCTGCCCCACCTTTGTTGCCCTTCTCTGGTCATGCTCCAGCCCCTCAAGGTCCTTCTGGAAGTGAGGGGCCCAAAACTGACCCCAGGATTTGAGGTGCAGCCTCCCCAGTGCCCAGCCCAGGGGGACAATCCCTGCCCTGCTCCTGCTGCCCACATCAGTGCTGACACAAGCCAGGATGCTGGTGGCTTCTTGGCTGGCTCATCTCCAGCCTGTTGTTGACCAACACCCCCAGGTCCTTTCCTGCTGGGCATTAACTCTCTCCCAGCCAAAACCAGCACAATGGTGTATAAAAGCAAACCTGTTGCCCTAAGAAATTAACTAAATTATGAATTTCATTCCCCTCAGGCAAGTCTTGCAACTGTCATCTGCTATCATTTGGCAGCACGGTGATGATATTGATGCCAGAGAATGACTCAAAGCTCTCACACAAATTAGAGCCCTCACAACCTTCTCACGTGTATATACATTTGCAGCACCATGATCCTGAACAGTCAGGACATTAATAAAATCCTTGATTCCACAATGAGATCCATGAGTGAATGTTCCTGAATTATAGGACTGAAAACACTGAAGTGTCCTAAAGAAAAAGAATCATTTCACAACACCAGATTTCCTTTTAAAACTATTTGGTGGATCAAGTACCTCTTGGAGCAATGTTTCCTAAAGTCCTTTACATTCCTTTCTTCCCCTCCACCCCTGGAAAGCATTTTGCAACACTTGAAAACCCTCAGAAGTCCTTGGGTGAATCACCTCATTGGTAAAAAACAGTGTTGCCACATTTTGAACTGCAGCAATTTCCTCATCACCCCCAGGTTACCTGGATCCAGCAGCAACTTTGGTGCCATCACTGTTGAAGACAACGTGGTTTGCATTTGCGGTGAAACGAGTGAGGATCCCATCTGGAGCTCCCTCAGGAAAGGTATGGATCTGCACAGTATTGTTGGATACTGCTGTGATCAGCCTTCCATTCTAGCAACAAAATCCACCATGAAATTTGTTAGTTAAAACACATTTGTGTCCACAGTGATAAAAACTTTGCTCTGAGGTGCCCAGTATTTGGGTAGATCGATTTTAATAGTTCCAAAAGAGGTTTGGCAGTGAGAGCAGTAGGGGAAATATTCTTTATCTTCAATTTCTTTCCCTCAAAATAGACAAGCAGAGTAACTATATCACTTTAACCATACTATTAAAAACTAGAAAAGACATTCTTTGAGTCCCATAGAAACACTCTCCTAAATTTCATACTGAAACTCCAGTTGCTTCAGCAGACTTAAAATTCATTATGCCAAGTATATGGCAATTTATTGCACCAAGACCTTCCCAACTTTACCTTTACTTCAGTAAATTAGTATCTTTAGTGACACTAAGTCAAAGAATTATTCTGGTGGATGGAAAACTCACTCCTACATAGGCAAGAAATGTCTTGGAAAGAGGAAGAAGCTCACATCCAATTTAGATCCATAAACTGCAGTATCAGGAGGGGGCACCCTTGGACCAAAATTCTCAGCTCAGGCACCAGGGAAAGATGAGAAGTTCATCAACTATAACTTAGTTCTTTTCAGAAAAAAGATGTTTACCAAAAATTAATCCAGAAGAAATAATTATCCTATGAAGATAGGAATGAAGAAATAATTAGCCTATACTTGGAAAAGTAGTATCTCTTCCTCTAGTAAAAATACTATTCCTCCATTAAAGTTTCTGAAATACATAAAGACAGAAAGTTTCTGAAATACATAAAGACAGAAAGTTTCTGAAATACATAAAGACAGAAAGTTTCTGAAATACATAAAGACAGAAATGCCTTATTTCCTTAAGGGTTTGTTTGAGTTTGGGCTGGGGAGGTGTTGTCTGGGTTTTTTTTTAAGTTGCCTAAAGTTGTGGTAAAAATCCTGAAGATTAACAGAGCAGCAGCCAGCACTAAACAGCCAAGCTAAATAAGAGATGAGATTTATTATCTAGATTATATCAACCCCTCAGATCAGCTCCTCATGACACTTTCATTAATGAAGAATAATTTCTAAGATTTTCTGAAGTTCAGTCTCACAAAGTGCTCTTAATCTCACTGCTTAAAAATAATAAATCCTCAAAACTAAAAGCATTTTACAATAAACTTCAGAGCACAGGATTTTTCCTACTGGTGTCAAAAATTAAAAGCAGTTTCTTCCCTCCTCTCTTCACTAATAATTTTAGTAATTTCTGGCTCTGCTGCTGATTTGCTAAGAGCACTCACTTGGTTTGTGAAAAGATAAGTAATGTGATAAAAATCAACAGCAAAATACCCTAAAAATCAAAGATGAAAATAGATTATACAGGTATTGAGGAATAGATACATGATGTATGTTAAAAGGAGTAGAAGGAACAAGTTCTATTTAAGGTAGTAACTCTGCATAAGGTTTCATATTATTATAACATATGTTCATTCTCATTTAATTCCTCGTTCATACTCCAAATATCAAAGTAGTTAAAAAATAATATTAAAAAAATTCCTTTATCACTGCAAAATTAACTACACAATATCTGAAGAACTGAGGTAGACTTCTGGAATTCCTCTCTCCTACAACTGTCACAAAGACAACATTTTAGACCTTCTGTTACTACTGTAATACCAGAATAATTGCACATAAAGAGTATACTGAGAGAATTCTCAAGTTAAATACATGAACAAGCACAGTAAAAAGAATTATTTTATATTATACAAACTGATATTTGCATAAAATGGCAAATTTGAGAGCAAAACATCAACCAATTATAAAAAAGTATTAGCAAAGCATCACCAGGCACTGACTTTCTAAAAGTCTTTTTTGATTAATGTAGATTAGAATTCCTTGGACCTTAAAACAGCCCCACACAAAACAAGCCCTTGGCTCCTTTTCCTGATCACATCTTATACAGGGGAACTTTTTGCAGCTCTCATTGTGAGAAAACACTGAAACAGCCTGAAAAGTTCACTGCATAATTAGCTTAACCTGCTGGGTTTAGTTCTCAGAAAGGAGATCAAAGTCAGAGATGAGGATAACTCAATGTGAAGGAAAAGGAAAATATCAAAGTTTAGTAAGAGGAATAATTCCTCTACAATCCTGTATGGGGTAAAATGAATTGTCAGAAGTATTCTTGAATATTTTAAATATTAAAATACTTAAATATAAAATACTTATTTCTTTATAGTATTATTTATAATATTATTAAGTATTTTATATAAATCTAAATGTCTCTATAGACTTTTAATCAGTTAAATTTTGTGCATTTCAGAAAATTATGTTTTCAATACTGCTTGAGTATTTTCACTTAGACAAAAAGGTACTTAAATACACAGCATTCAATTTATTTATTTTTTTTTTGTCCATTAATCATAGAAAGCATCCCTGAGCTTGAAAATCCAGCACCTGGGCAGTCATATATCAACCCCAGGATGACACAACGTGGAGCTGAGTTCCCAACCATACCTTTAGAGCACAGGAATAGGCCTTTTCTCCCACATTAATGGACTTGGGATCATCATCCTCCAGGTTTTCCCAGATCCTAACATCTCCATCACTGCCACAGGTGACAATGCAGCTGTGGGAAGACAAAGGATTTGTTACCATCCAGGAATGGGAAGGACAGACTCTGGGACTTTCAATCCCAACATGAAAATGTTACTGAAATATTAGGGTTTTTTTTAAATTAAAACATGACATATACTATGGGATTGAGTGAATATCTACATTTATTATGCCTAAGTAATTTGTTAATGGGGAAGGGGAGAAATCACACAGTACCCAGGCCTGGCACTCAACTGAACTGACCCTTAAATACTACAGGTCAATTCATTTTTTCCACCACGCAGAGTGATTTTCTCAAAGGACTTAATTAGCACTGATTCCTCTAAGAAGTGGGCGTTTAATTGCTTCATAAGACTTTGAAAACTTCCCTTACAGCTGATTACAAAGTTGAGGGCAAAACTAAGAATGTTAATGCATACTTGACTGAAGTTTAACAGGCTTAACGTGTTCCAGGCCTACAGATCCCTTAAAAAATAGTTAATATGGAATTCAAGCTTGCTGGAGTCAACTTTCACAATTTTAATGCAGTAACCTGAAGTCACAGTGAAAATATACAGAAGTTGGCACAGGATTTCTAATTAAAGACATCATGAATCTATCATCAAGCCTTGCATTCCTTTTTTTCTAAACTTCTTTGCAGTCCCAAAACATTCTAATTCAACAGCAAAATGTTACAAAGGCAGTGGTGAAGCTGCAATGTTGCTCTTCTTACTTCTGAGCATGTCTGCATCCTTTTAAAGACACTTGCATTGTAATGGCAAACAAAGCTTTTTGTGGGTTCAGGTGATTGTTATTAGACTAACTCTTAAGAGTAGTCTTTGTACCCAGGCTAATGAACCAAAAGAAAAGAATATGGACTTAAATGATACTCAATATATAAGACTTGCCCCAAGTTCACTTTGAGAGGGCCTGTTTTCTGGTTTACCTTTTATGTTTAATCAATAGAAAGGTAATGGGAAATATTTAACTTATTTAGACATTCAAGAACTAGTGCAAAAATAACAAGAAAAGATATCAAGCCCAAAACTGGATTTCTTCAACTACATTTTTAATTTCTTAGTGCCTATGTGAACATATTGACTCCCACACTACACTGATTTCTGCTAGATTCCATGAAGTCACTCCTATAAGTGCATATAGAGCGTTTATATATATACGCTATATATATACACACCATATATATGCTTACATTCAAGTTATAAATCAATCACTTCAACACTCAGGGCATCAAAATACCTCTTCCAGCCAGTTCTCAACACAGGCAAAACTCAAAGGAGCTACCAAAGCCAGGCCATAAACCCCTCCCAGTATCTCAGGCAGCAATGGCTGGTACAGGAACTGTTGGGAAAGGGACAGAGGCCCAAGACCACCCCTCCCCTGACTGCCCCTCACCCTGGTCTCTAGGAATACTCGGCAATTACCTCCCAGTGTCATCAAAGCAGACATCGGTGTGACCCTCGGTGTGGCCGAACCGCATTGGCTTCTGTGCAGAAGGCATCTTCACTCCCACCTGCTTAAGGAAAAAAAGGAGAGAAATAAAATAAGTTAAAAGGAAAAGCCTCAGAAAGAGCCTCAGATAAAACCAGGGCTGCTGGGTTGCCGGCTCACAGGGTTAGGGGGACAGGGCTCAGCCCAAAGCCCGGCCTAAGCGGGTTGTAGCCGGGAGGCTTGGACACCCCCTCATGTCGGAAAGGCCCGTGGAAGCCAAGCAGGAAAGAAATGAGGGGGGAAAAACGGGTTGGCGGGGTCGGAAGGTGCCGGGGCCCATCCCTCAGGCACCGGAGCAGGCCGAGCAAGGCCAGGCCTGGCCTCCCGGCGGGCCCTGCAAGGGACCCCCCGTTCCCATCAGTGGCCGTGGCTCCCCCCGCACCGGGAGAAGAACCCGCTCTGCCCGCCGGGACGAGGAAAAGGCCGGGGACCACACCACCCCCCTCCCGCTCACCGCACCGGCCCCGCCGCCCGCTTCGAGCCTTCCCGCGCTCGGTGCCGCCGCGCCCGCCCCCACTGCCCAGCCCGCCCCGGGGGCCGGGCCTGTCCCGTCACAGCCCGGGGCGGGGCTGCGCGCAGGCGGGGCTGGTGTCGGCCCCGGCCGGCCGGGAGAGCTGGGATGGTGGCGGCGGCGAAAGGGAGAAGCGCGTCCGGGATTGCCTTGCACCGACTCTGCTCCGGCGGCTGAGAGGAGCTGGTGCTGCCGCCGCCTCACCCCAGCTGCCGCCGCGCTCCCCGGGGACTCACGGAGCTGCCGGCGACCTTCCTCCTCTTCTTCTTCCTCCTCCTCCTGCCGTCAGCCGCCGCGGGTCAGGCCGCCCTGCCCGGCTGAAGGAGCGATTGGGCGGCCGGCGGCTTCCCCGGGGAGACCCATCGTAAGTTGGGGCCGGGGGGAGGGGGTATCGGGCAGCTGAGGTGGGATCTGCGCCCCTGTCCCCGGGGTGGGCTCGGTCCTCGATGGGTGTTCGCTTTTCCCGTGAAAAATGATGTGTGGGTGCGTGCCCGATGTATGCATCCTAATGAATAGAGCGCGTATATATTTATTGTGTACACTTCTGTGTATCTATTTAATGGCAGCCCCTCAAGAGGCACGGGAATGGCAGAGAAAGCCCAAACGAGGGGTTTCACCCTTCACCCCCCAGCTTAACCCAGATCCCAGAGAGGCTGGGGAGTGCTCTGGCCCCGGGAGGATCCAACCCCTTTGGAGATCGTGGTGGTAATTAAGGAATTCCGCCCTCATTAGGGCCATCCCCACGCGTGGACTGGGTGGACTGGCCGGGCAGTTGGAGTTGGACAGGGAGCGATGGTGCTGCCAAAATCATTTCAGCTGAAAAAAACCAGGAAGAAAGCTGCCTGGTTTTGTTCATCAAGGGCAAAAAAATGTTAGAGATCGACAGAGCTGAAATAAAGAGAGAAAAAACCCAAGACTTTTCTATTTTTCCTTTACGTAGCTGTAATGATCCGGCCCAGTCTATTCCTGCTTCTAAGAAAAATTGCTTCCAGGCAAAAGCCTTTTATCTCCAGTTTTGCTCTGCAGCGGAGTTATCTGTGCTCGGGGTGAGCAGAGTGATTATTTATATTGGAAATGTAGCCGGGCTCTGTCACAGCCACATTGTTGGGACTTTCATGAATGAGTAAGTGACAGGATTACAAAGCAAGCACGCTTCTTTTAAAAAAAAATAAATAATAACACAGCCAGATTTTATTAGTAAACCCCGTGGAAGCTGTGTAGAGACATGTTTTCCATGGGTGTCTCCTGACATCTTTCAGTAAATCGTGATTTCTGGGGAGGATAACGTGTTCCAGCCAAGTGATTCGAGCTGAACCGCTTATCAGATGAGTGGGAAGACCCAGCTATTCTTACTGCAGCCTTGCTGCAAGCTGCTGCCTGGGACGGAGGCAAATGCATGTCAGCTCTGTTTATTTGTCTTCATTATTTTCATGTGCAGAAGCTCTTTTAAAATATTTTACACCTCAAATATTTTGCCACGTAAAAGCTGCTTTAAGTTTGGTTCTATGCAGTGATTAAATTCATTGTCTGGAGGTGTTACCTGCTGGAAGTTCATTCTATTCAATGAGTAAATTCATTCTCTGGAGGTGCTGCCTGCTGGAATAATTCTTTGAACAGCGTGATAAAACTGGGAGGAGGATTTTGGGGGGTCAATGGATCCCATGATCACTTGGTCAAAAGACTTCAGGCCCTCTGGCTTTGTCATGTCCACAGTGACCCGGCATCAAATGCAAAGTTATTCTTTAAATCCAGTCAGGAACTGAACCTGCTGCTGGCTTGATGAATAGGTGTGAGAGGCAGGGCGGGAGCTGGAGATCACGCTGCTCTCCTGCTTGGTTTCTGGGTGGAGCACCAAGTGTTGGTCATGGACCATAAAGCTTTTAGTGATTGAGTGCTGCTGAGGTCTGCCAAGTGCTGCATGTGTCTCTCCTTCAGCACATGAGCAGAGGTTTGTTAAAGCTGTAGATATGAGCAGCCCTCACCTCCAGCACCTGCTTCCAGATCATTTCCACATCCTTAGTGTGAATAAAACAGCCCCAGTGTTGGGGTTTGGTGGGCACGGCCACATACCCTGCTCCTCTGGTAGTCCTGGGGATATATAGACCCAACACAAATAAAGGGTGTTTCCAACTAAGAAGTGCTGTAGGTTATCACTGGTATCCTCAGACAGTCATTTTCTCTTGTATGTGGGTGATTATTGCTTTTAATTTGCTGGAAAGGCCTCTGGAGTCAAGCTGAGGTGGTTTTGGATGGTATCGTAGATCAAAATAAGCCCAGTCAAAACTGAAGAAAAATAAGTTAAGACAGAGGAATTGAGACTTAATGTTGTCCTTAATGGGCTGGGCTTTTTTCCAAAATAAGTCAGTAACAGCTCAACTTCAGTGGAAGGTCAGGTTTTAAAATGTGGTCTTGTGGCCAAAATCTAATTGGGTGAAATTAATGAAAACAGCATGTGACCGGTGAGACTTCTTTTTTTTTAAAATAACTTTTGTGTTAAGTTGAAAGAAAAAAAGTAAAAAGACTCCAGTTTAGAATCATGGAATCATTTAGGTTGGAAAAGACCTTTAAGAGCATTGAGTTCAATGCATTTATTGCAGCTTGCTCTTCCTTCTCAGGATTTTATCAGCTCTAAAGAATATCAACTTCTTATCCAAAATTGATTTATTGTTCTTTGGGCAAGTCTCCTTTTCTTGATTAAAGGCATAATGCAGCAATGCTTTTTTGTGCTTGGAGAGAAAACTTTTAGAATACTTCCTTCACTAGAAGGTTTGTGCAGTTTGGGAGCACCAAAGAGGTAGTGGAACCTCTATCCTTGGAGGTTTTCATGGCCAGACCATGTCGTGGCTCCCCTGAGCTGCCAGTGGTCCCACTCTGAGTGGGAGGATGGGCTGGAGACCCCCATGTGTGCTTCAAACAGGGCTTGGCTGATAGTACCAAATTTCTGCTTTCTGATTTTACCTATTTCTGCATTCTAAATTCATAGAACCATGGAATGGGTTGGAAGGGACCTCCAAAGGTCATCTAGTCCAACCCCCCTACAATAAGCAGGGAATTCTATATACAATATTCTGCTTCTTCATTATACCAAAAGGGAAGCAGCTTGATGAAGAAGACTTGGAGGTACTGGGATAGAGGCTTGGAACTTAAATATCTAGTTAAAGTGATTCAGTATTTATTGAATGATAATAATAAAAGGGTCTGTCTATACTTATGGTTTTGATTCTCCTATATTATGGGGTATTTGCCACTGCTTTAATTAGACATAGGGTGAGGCTGTAACTCACTCATCACAGTTATTGATCACAGCCTACCCCTGGCTAGGAGGTTATTGTTATTGCCTCCAAGTAGCAACAAGATCCTGCTTCTAGTTTGGGCTGGAAGTCTCTGTGTTGGAGGCATCAGTGCTTGAAAGAAAAAGCATCTTGTGCAGCCTCCTGCTCTGCAGCCTGGCCAGAGCTTCTGAAGGAGGGATTTGTGCACGTTATAAAAGCATCACCAAAACCCACCCAGCTTGTCCACGGGGGCTGGAGGCTGTGACAGTGTTGGATAACCTTGAATTACGAGCTGGATCCCATGGCCCGAGGTGAACTCTGCTTATCCCCTGCACGTTGCTTTATCTTTGCTGTTTGTTTGCTTGGCTGGAAGAGTTTGAAGCAGAAGGGTTTTGTCAACCCTGCCTGAGGTATCCCCATGTCAAAGGTGGCTTTTGTAGGCAGGAGATGAATTGTATCTACCAAAAGGATCTCAGGAGGGATGCGTGTGAGCTGCGCAGGGCAGGACTCCTCCATTTAGTCTTGCCCTGTAGGGAAAAGTACACTCTGTGTTCCCTCTCTTTTATTTGTGCCCTCCTCTCCTGCTCTTTCAGTCGTGCCCCAGCCATTAATGGATGTACAGGGGGGACAGGGCATTGCCCTCAGACCTTTACCCTGAAAGGAGTAGCTGCATTGGGTGGATAGCTAATAACACACTGAATTATGCCTTTTTTTTTTCCGACACCCACGTTGGGGGTTGGATGAGATGATCTCCAGAGGTCCCTTCCAACCCCCACCAGTCTGTGATTCTGTGATACTTTTTTTTGTCATCCTCATTTTATTGGTGGAGCTGGAAGTCACTGATTCAGAAGAGACTGGAGGTGTGGCCACTTGTTTTAATGCCAAACAGTGGGATTTGGACACCTAAATAATTTGTGGCTCACGTGGCTCAGGCGGCAGCTTGTCTGCAATGCACAGATATTTGTAACCCATTTAGAAACCAAGGTTTTGTCTCCTGAGTCATCAAATTATCCTTCCCTTCCCAAGGCCAAGTTCAAACCTGGCTTTAGTAGGGTGACATCCCTTTTTCTTCATTGATTCCGTGCTCTTTTCACAGCTCTAGTGTTAGGTCTGATTAGCAATTACTGCCCTGACGTGGCAGAACTGGCACCTGGGCTCCAGCAGCCTCCAAACCCCAGGGAAGGAGCTCTCTGTGCTGCTGGCTAATGGTGCATGTCCTGCAGCATCACATGCTGTTTCTCCAGGTTAAGTTCCAGGGTGCAGGTACCTCTAATGATTCACGACAGGAGAAAGGTACAAAATAGAAGGTGGCTTTGCAGTCAGATACAACAACAACCCAGAAATGACATAAACCACTGAGCTTGTTTCAGTTGTGAGGCTGAAGGTGGGTGATAAGGGGCCTTCTCAGCACTTCTGGGTGCAGTTTTTAATTAAAAGCCCATATTCTGTGTATTCTGATTCCTTATATGGGCTGGATGCACAGGATGAGATAATTGAAGGTTTCAAAAGCAATTACAAACTGTCATATCCTCATTTTTAAGTACTTGACTTTGCAGCCTCAGTGATATCTCTCTGCCCAATTAAAAATCCTATATATAGAAAGTTAACGTATTTCACCACGGGATGAATCTGGAATAACTCTTTGTCTTCAGCAGTTACTCCAGATTATCAGCAGGGTAAATGTGATTGCTTTGTTCCCCCTCTTGTTTAATTGTGGAGGAAATTCAATGCTCACTCTAGTTGTTTCTGGATGAAAAATATCAATGTTACAAAAGCAATCAATGGATCTTGGGCTCAGTAAAGGTGTTTGGGGTCTCATATAGAGGTGTTGCCTTTCTCCTATCTGTGTTGCATCCCACAGTGTTTTCACTGCAAAATGGGTTGCAAAATCCTGAGGGAAGAAAAAGGAAATCTTAATTTTAATCTTTGCTTTGTAATTGCTGAAATATCTGTGACTCCACTTACTGCCAGTGAGGCATTGTTCATCTTGTTGCTCTAATGCCAGTTTTTATCAGCATATTTACAATATTCAACCTATTTTACCCTCATTCTACATTACTACATCTCCACCCTTTCCCTCCTTTTTCCTTCCCCCCACCCCCAGCTCTCAGGTTTGTGGGTTGGAAATAAGGTCCAAAATTCCTGGGTGAAGGTTCCAGCAGGGCTGCATTTGGCCCCCAGATTGCATGGAAGCCTTTTGGCAGAAATCAGCAGCCTGATTTCTTTTTCCTGAAAGCAGAGGCTAGAACTCAGCCTGTGCAGCCCCAGGGGACCACAGAGAGCTTGTGTCATGCTGGCTAATCCTGATGATGAGAATGGATTGAATGGAGAGAGGAAGTGGATGCCCTTTTCTTTTCCTGCTTAGTATTTACCATGTCAATTAGTTTAAAAAAAAAAAACCCAACAAAAAACACAACAAACCCAAAACAACACAAGGCAGCCAAAAAACCCCAGTGGAATAGAGGAGCTCTGCATCATTTAGGTCCAATCCTGGTATGTGAGAGGAAATAATTCTGCATTCTGCCATGCCTCAGGAGACTACAGCACACATAACATATTGCTATCTGTGTATCTTGAAAAAATTCTGCTCTACTTCCAACTGAGTAATCAAAGAGGATTTTTTTTTTATTATTCTTTCAAAACACTCAGAAGGAAACCTCTTATCTCTTTGAGAATTCAATACACTTTTGGAAACAAAAGAGAATGAAATCAGCAACCGTAGGTCTCAGAGCAAGGCTGATTTTAATAATGTAAACTTTCTTCTCTAATGAGTAATAAGCAGTTCCATCTTTCACGGCCTTTTAAAATTGCTTTTAGTAAGGGACTGGATTTGTTTTAATCCTTTTCAGTATGTAAAGCCCCAGATATTTCAATCCCTGAGGGGCTCAGCATTTTCCATCTCCATTTGAAAAGGCAGAGGAAAACAGCTCTCAGAAATTGAGGCATCTGTGACTGATATAATTTAAATTTATATATTTTTTTTTAAATCCAGAAAGTGACCCAAAAGTGTCAGTTAAGGAAAAGATCTCTGTCATCCCACCCTGGGGATTAGTAGCAAACAGGCGTATCATCTAGGTACAGTAGCTCTTTGTACCCTGACCTAGTTGTTTCTGTTCTGGCTTGTTCCTTCTTGAAAGGTTATTTGGAAGAGGTGCAGAATTTGCTCAATAAACAGCTAAAGCAGCATCACCTGCTGTGCAAAGTGCTCCGTTTAAAATGGATCCTGGAACAATAACGTTGCCAGCACCTAAAACTCTCTGCTCTGCTGCATGGTCACAATGGATGCTCTGAAAACATGTAAGATGCTTTATTCTGGAGGATGCTTTTCCCAAGGGAGGACTAAGAGAGCCTTGTCTGGGATCAAGCTGGTATTTGTGGGGTGTTCTAGTGAATTCAGGCTCTTCTCAGTGGTATCTAATGATAGGACAAGGGGCAACGGGTGTAAGCTGGAACAGAGGAGGTTCCACATCCATATGAGAAGAAACTTCTTCCCAGTGAGGGGGACAGACACTGGAACAGGCTGCTCAGGGAGGTTGTGGAGTCTCCTTCTCTGGAGATGTTTAAAACCCACCTGGACATGTTCCTGTGTAACCTCATCTAGGTGATCCTGCTCCGGCAGGGGGATTGGACTAGATGATCTTTTGAAGTCCCTTCCAATCCCTGACCCTCTGTGATTCTGTGAACTGAGCTGTGTTTTCTTTTTCCTTAGATATTTCCAGAAAGTGCCTCGAGGAACCTTCCTTATGTAGAAGAACCCTCTAAGAAGCACAGTGCTCTTCCTGGCAGCTTGTGAAGCAGGGCTGTCAAGATGGCAGAAAATAAGGACAGTGCTCTTAAAAACGCCGACGTGAGACCCAAGAGCAGCCGGAGCAGAAGCGCGGACAGGAAGGATGGTTATGTCTGGAGTGGCAAGAAGCTCTCCTGGTCCAAAAAGAGTGAGCATTGTCCTGAGGCTGAACCAGCAAGTGCTGCAGGGAGATCTGGGGCTAATCTAAGGAGCCAGGAGAGGAAATACAGCTGCTCCTCCATTGAGTTGGACCTGGACCGTTCGTGCGGTCACAGGTTTCTAGGGAGGTCACTCAAACAGAAGCTGCAAGATGCTGTGGGCCAGTGCTTCCCCATCAAGAACTGCAGCAGCCGGCACAGCTCGGGGCTGCCTCCAAAGAGGAAAATCCATATCAGCGAGTTAATGCTGGATAAGTGTCCTTTCCCTCCCCGCTCGGAGCTCGCCTTCCGGTGGCACTTGATCAAAAGGCACACGGCCCCCATAAGTCCCAAAGCAGAAGATTGGATGATTACTGATTTATCCCAGCATGAGGACAGGGAGGATCAGCTGCGGGACGAGGAAATTGCCAATGGGGGAGCGGAGTCGCCCTCCCAGTCCTGCGACTTCACCGACAGCGGTTCCTCCAGGGGTGATCTGAGGTCTGAGCTGGTCACAGGTAAGGTGATGAGGAGCTGTAAAGAGGAGAGCGACATGGACTCTGACGACGAGGTTATAACACTGTGCACAAGCTCTAGGAAAAGAAACAAGCCCAAGTGGGAAACGGATGACGAGCTGCTACGGATGGAAACACCCCCCAAATACCACACACAGATCGATTACGTCCACTGCCTCGTCCCAGACCTCCTCCAGATCAATAACAACCCCTGCTACTGGGGAGTCATGGATAAATACGCTGCTGAGGCACTGCTGGAAGGAAAGCCAGAGGGAACATTTTTGCTACGAGACTCTGCCCAAGAGGACTATTTGTTCTCCGTGAGCTTCAGGCGCTACAGCCGCTCCCTCCACGCGCGGATCGAGCAGTGGAACCACAACTTCAGCTTCGATGCCCACGATCCTTGTGTCTTCCATTCCCCGGACATCACAGGACTCCTCGAGCACTACAAAGATCCAAGTTCCTGTATGTTCTTTGAGCCACTTTTATCCACTCCCCTCAACAGGACTTTCCCCTTCTCTCTCCAGCACATATGTAGAACGGTTATTTGCAACTGCACCACTTACGATGGGATTGACGCGCTCCCCGTTCCTCCATCAGTGAAGCTCTATCTGAAGGAATATCATTATAAGTCAAAAGTTAGAGTACTCAGGATTGATGTGCCAGAGCAGCAAAGCTAGAAAATATTTTTATGAAAAAATGAAATTGTCTCTAAGCAGGCAAATAATATGTTGAGTCTTTCTTCCAGTTGTTTTTTTTAATAGCAATTTGATTTTTTTTTTTTTTAATTTTCTTTTTCTGCAGATTATTCACTCAAACCAGCCTCTGACTAAGGCTTTTTTATCCAAACGTACTTTGAGTCTTCCCAGCTCTCTTTTTTTTCAGAAATTCTATTCATTGTGGGCTTTTGGTACTGTTCCCAGACTAGAGTTTTATGGAATTTGAGGTAGGCTTTCTGGTATTTCTATAGCTGGCTAGTCTTTAGACCTAAACCCCCTAAAAATCAGTTTTGAACTCGATCTGTCTTTTATATTGTATTTACGTCTGTTGCTGACATGTTTGAGATAATGCCCTGTTAACTAAAGATTGACTCCTCTGTATTTTCTGCATTTCTTTTAAAATGAGTGCTCTAGCCTCTGTGTGTGTGTCCTTACGTGTGTCCACCCATATTTAACACAGGAAATTCATCAGCCTGCTTCTAACATCACCATTCCTAGCAAATTGAAGCTTGAAGGAGATCTTTCCATAAATACATCAGGAGACCAAACACCAGGGAGGGGGAAAAACAATTCAAGTGCAGGGCAACACTTGGTACAGGAACAAACTGGTCATGAAAAGATTTTTGGTCAGAGAAGAGGGAGGTTTGTCACCATCAGAGCAGCAGGGCTCTGGAGCAGCTTTTCATTTGGTATAATAGCAGTAAAAAGCAAACGGCTCATAAAGTGGGATTTGATCAGTGTCTGGAAGGGATGATGATGTAGTTACTTATGATGGATGGGACTTGGACTTGGGAACTCGATTTCTGTGTAACTATTTCATTATTTGAAATACTCTGTTTTCGCTATGGGAGCTTCTGAAATGGTAATGGTGTGGAGGGGCAGGGTGAGAAGGGAGATCACAGCATGGTAGGGGTTGGAAGGGACCTCTGGAGATCATCTGCTAAAGCAGGGTCACCCAGAGCAGGGTGCCCAGAATCACGTCCAGGAGGGTTTGGAATCTCTCCAGAGAAGGAGACTCCACAACCTCTCTGGGCAGCCTCTTCCAGGGCTCCATCACCCTCACAATAAAGAAGTTTCTCCTCACATTGAGGTAGAACTTCCTGTGCTCAAGTTTATGCCCGTTGCCCCTCATCCTATCACTGGGCACCACTGACAAGAGACTGGTCCCATCTTCCTGACACCCACCCTTCAGATATTTATTGACCAGATCTCTCAGCCTTCTCTTCTCCAGGCTAAACAGCCCCAGAGCTCTCAGCCTTTCCTCCTAAGAGAGATTCCAGTCCCTTAATCATCCTCGTAGCCTCTGTTGGACTCTCTCCAGTGATATTTCCTTAAAAATCTGCAGGTTAACCTACCTGACCTTGCATGGTTGATGCTGAGGTCACGACGAAGAGCTTTCTTACTTTGTTAGTAAGAGAGTTATTTTTTTAAATAAGTATAGTTTAAAAAAAAAAAAAAAGTCTGCAGAGGTTTTTCTTGTGATGTGAAGCATTTGGTCAAGTGGCCTCCTGCCAAATTCCGTGTACGGGAAAACCATGCGTGGATAATGCTCCTAAAAGCATTACTTACATCATTACATGGAGAGGCAGATCTGCTGCTGGATTACTGCTGAAATCCCAAGGAGACTCTGGAGCTGGGTTCAGGCAAGAAACTCGATTGCTTTCCAGGCTAGCCTCGGGGTGCAGCTCCAGGAGGTGCAGGAGTCACCTGCAGATCTGTTGTCTTCGCTTGTATGTGCTTTATCTGGGCTCAGAACTCTGCCAAAAGTACATGAGATAATATAATTGTAACTACCACAACTGCACAGTTTCCTTGCCTTTGATCACAGGGAGCTTTTGTATCTTCTTGAAATGCTTTTGAAACAGAGACAATCCCCCCAAGCCTGCAGAACTACAAATGTGTTTAATTTCATGCAAGAGATCTTAGAAAAAATCAGCAATTAGAATCATAGAATCATTTAGGTTGGAAAAGACCTCTAGGATCATCAAGTCCAGCCTTCATCCCAACATCTACCTGGCCACTAGACCCTGTCCTGAAGTGCCACATCTACTTGTTTTTTGAGCACCTCCAGGGGTGGTGACTCCACCACTTCCCTGGGCAGCCTGTTCCAAATTACCTGTGTGTGTGAGGTTATGTAGGTGTGCAGGCTGGGAGCAGCAGAGCCCAGTGCCATGAAGTCTCTCTCCCAGATTGTAGAGCAAGACTAAGCAATATTTCCCTCTGAATCTTTTAATTTCCCCTTGTATGGAACCCTACAGATGGGTGGACGTCAAACCTGTCCTACAAGCTGAGTACTCAGGAGTTACCAAGGAACCTTTGCCTTGCAACTCCACCTGGGACCTGCTCCCCTGCCCCAGGCAGAGAAAACCCTTCCCACTAGCCTGCTGTCACTGTGATGCTGTCAAGAGATTTCCAGGGACATCTGCTTAGAGCCCAGCCCGTTTGTTTTCACTGTTTTAAAGAGGTTTTGAACCAAAGTCTCCAGGGAGAAGATGCTAACACATCAACCCATCGCGTGGCAGGGGGATGGACGCGCTACGGGACGAGCTCTCAGCTGC
Organism: Brachypteracias leptosomus; assembly: GCA_013401335.1. Classification (NCBI taxonomy): domain Eukaryota; kingdom Metazoa; phylum Chordata; class Aves; order Coraciiformes; family Brachypteraciidae; genus Brachypteracias; species Brachypteracias leptosomus. Next base: position 1,246 of record VYZX01001609.1, on the reverse strand, counting down.
TATAAATCAGTGTGGCTTTATTGATACCCTCCTAGCAGCTCATACCAGCTGAGATCCTCTCTCCTCCACATGCAGATGATAATTGTGTGGCTGCTGCCAGAGAAATTACCCTTTTTTTTTGGGTAATCTTCTTGTGCTGCTTCCATTCAACTGACGTTGCCTTTTGCATAAACTCTGTGTTATCAAGGAGAGTTTCATACCAGGGAATCTGTTTTCCCCTCTCTCTGTCACTCCTCTTTTCCAAATCCCAAGTGGGTGAGCAGCAGGGATCACCTTTGTTCTTCTCTTCTACTCTGTGCCTCTCATGGTGGAATGGTGGCCACAGGACAAAGTAACAGCATCTAGTTCAAAATCTGACTTCACAGAATGACGTCAGAGGTATTTGCAGCCTGCTTGATTAAAATTCCCTTTCAGAAATGCTTAATTAGGGCCAAAAGCTCCTTATTTTAGAAAGAGATTAGCATGATGATGATTTTTCTCCACAAAAAATAGATTTCGACCAAGAGTCGTACTTTGGAAGTCAGTGAAGGCCACGGTCTCCTTCAAAATCAGCCAAGGTTTTGTCCCTTCAGAATGAAGGGACCTTTTTGGGGGTGTAGTTCCCCAATGTACTGTTTTCCTTGTTGTTCTGTGTGCAGCCTACATTGTTTTGACATTTGTTGATGCATCACTTACCCCAAAAATGTCTTGAGCACTCCAGTTTTAGGAGACCTATATAATATAGCGGTTAGGGGAAGAAGGTGTGGCACGTAAAAATACTGCCTGGGGACTCTGGGCCAGTGAATTCCAGTTATTTAGAGGAATCATATATAGAAAAAGTTGAGGAATGGGTTTTAGTGGAAGTTCACCTTGTTTATTCTTGTTTTATTTGTCCAGATCATTGATACCTGTGTGACATCTGTACCTAATGACTCTCTGTGAGAGAAAGATCCATTTCATGAAGCTTTTCATGAAACTGTGGTGGGTTGATGCTGGCTGGACATCAGGTCCCCACCAAAGCTGCCCTGTCCCTCCTCTCCTCAGCTGGACAGGGGAGAGAAAATACAGCAAAAGGCTCATAGGTCAAGATAAGGACAGGGAGAGATCACTCAACAATCACTGTCATGGGCAAAATGGACTTGGCTTGGGGATAAATTAATTTCATTTATTGCCAATCAAATCAGAGTAGGATAATGAGAAATAAAACTGAAATCTTAAAATATCTTCTCCCCCACCTATTCCTCCTTCTCAGGCTCAACTTCACCCC
>VYZX01001607.1:6297-18515 GCA_013401335.1 Brachypteracias leptosomus | reverse complement strand
ACATTCTGTGTGTCTGTGTGTGTATCTTCTCTATCTCTTATATGGCTTCTTGAGATTGATGATACAAATATCTTCACTTCTCCCCTCTCCTCACAGCTTTTAGCTATATCAGCAGTTTCAACAAAAGAAGGCTAATTAACAGAATGAAATCAACTTCTGGATTTGAGGAAGGTTTTGCCCAATGAATTCACTGGTGACCTATCAATTACCTTTGGCCTCTGATTGCTCCCCTGAGAGTGACTGAATATAAAATAGAGAACAAAACTGCAGGTCTGTGCAAAATAATTGTTTGCAAGTTAGAATTGATTTTTGCATTCCAGGGGAATAATCAGCCTGAACACAGCAAACACTGTGATGGCAGGTGATGGTTTACAATGCTGCATGGTATTTGAGCAGTAGTCTATCTGTATGTTCTGCTTACCTGTGGGATCATAAGGTTATTCACCAAAAAATATCATCACAAACCTCAACTTGCCATTTTTGATTGTGCATAGAGGACTTTTCACAGGATAAACATTTTTTCTAGTAGTCCTATCCCATTTAAAAATCTCTTTTAAGCCCTAAAAGACATACCCAGCATAATATCTCCATCCAGTCAACCTCTGCTCCAGGACCATTTGATGCTGCTAGCTTTTCTAGTTACACTACACTACAGCTTTTGAGCATTTTGTGACTAGTTTTCTGAGAGGTAGCCTTACCTCATTCTGTGCTAGAAACTTTATAATGCAGTTCCTGAAACAGTATATGAATTGCTGATTTTGGTGCTGTGATTCCCAAACAGTGAAGCAGGATAATCACAACTGAGTCAGGAAGGAAACCATTTAGTGCAATACCCTGCTCAGAACAGAGTCAGCCAGGGGCAAATTGCCCAGTGTCTTTGCATATAAGGATAGAGCCTCTACATTTATCTGGGCTACCTATACCACTGTCCAATCACTCTCACAGTAGAAAAGTTTTTTCTTATGTTTAAGTGAAATTTCCTGTGTTTCAATATGTGCCTTTTGTCCTGTCATTGGGCACCACTGACAAGAACCTGGTTCCCTCTTTTTCATTCCCTGACAGTGGGTATTTATCCATATGGATCAGGTCCCCCTTGAGTCTTCTCCTGACTAAGCAGTCCCCTCCTCTCCCCATATTACAGATGCTTCCACCCCTTTAATCATCTTTGTGCCACTTTGCTGAATTTGCTCTACTGTCAGTCTTGTACTGGGGACCCCAGCACTGGACTCACCACTCCAAATGTGTCCTCACCAGTGCTGAGGAGAGAGGATGGATCATCTCCATTGACCTGCAGTTTCCAGAGTAGCCCAGGATATCTTTGGCCTTCTTTGCTGCAAGGACACGTTGCTGACTCAACTTCTTTTCCAGCAGAGACCCTAGATCCTTATTTGCAGAGCAGCTTTCCAGCCAGTTGGCCTCTAGTGTGTACTGGTGCCTTGGGTTATTCCTCACGTGGTGTAGCACTTGGGATTTTCCATTGTTGAATTTAATGAGATTGTCCAACCTGCAGAGGTCCCTCTGGATGGTGACACAACCATCTGATGTTTCAGTCACTCCTTACAGTTTTATTTCATCCACAAACTTGCTGAGGGTATATTGAGTCTTACTGTCCAAGTCACTAGTAAGGATGTTAAACAGTATTGGACCCAGTAGCAACCCCTGTGGTATACCTCAAGGGACCGGTACTTTGTGACACTGGTAACAAACCTTTAAAAGTTCAGCCAGTTTTCAGTCCACCTTATGCTTATCTAGCTTGTACTCCATCAGCTTCTTTATGAAGATCTTATGAAAGACTGTCAAAGGCCTTCTTAAAGCTGATATAATCATCCACTAATTTCCTGTTTTCTAACGAGTTAGTCATCTCATTGTAGAAAGCTTTCAGGTTGGTTAAACATGATTTCCTCTTCTTTCACTACTCCAAATCACCTTCTTGTACTTCCATGCATATGAAGATGGTCTGCTGCATAAGTTCATCCATCACCTTCTCAGGGATCAAGATGAGGCTGACAGGCCTGCCCTTCCCTGCATCCTTCATCCTGAAGATAGGGGTGACATTTGCATTCTTCCAGTCCTTAAGAACCTCTCCTGATCATCACAACCTTTCAAAACTAATCAAAAGTGGCCTTGAAGTGATGTTGGCCAGCTCCTCAGCATTCATGAGTGCATCCTGTCAGGTCCCAGGGACTGGTGTGTGCGTCCAGTTAGTTTAAGTGCTCCCTAACTTGACCCTACTCCACTGAGAGCAAGTTTTCCTTAGTCCAGACTTACTCTCTGGTTTCAGGGGCCAGAGATTCCTGAAGGCTGGTCTTTCCAACAGAAACTGAGATAAAAGGAAGTATCAAATACCTCAACCTTTTCCATGTCCTTTGTCCCAGGTCCCCCACCTCATTTTTGCTGGTCTTATTTTGTTGCTTATGTACTTACTTGCAGAAGTCCCTCTCGTTGCCCTTCACATACCTTGTCAGACTGACATCCAGGTAGGCTTTGGTTTTCTTAACCTCAGCCCTGCACGATTGGACGGTGTCTCTGTATTGCTCCTGGCACAGCATGCAAAAAAGGTAGAGAGCAGTAAGCACTCAGTAACCTAATTTGTCTCCTTGAGAGAGACCCAACAGCCTGGGGTTCAGGCAGAACAGGAGCCTTCAGAGCGCTGTCAGTTTTCTCAATTGGGCTCAATTCACAGAAAAATTGGAAATCACTGTTTTACAGTTAATGGGATTGTTTGGGGTTTTGGTGTTTGAGTTTTTTTTTCCTTTCTCCTTATGCTTCTTAACATTTCACTTCATGCTTCATACCTTGCACTGCACTTTTATTGCTTTATAAATGTATTGCTTTCTTGTGCAGAAATCATGTAATGTTGCTCACTGTCTCACTTATGTATTACTCCCTAAGAAAAACTTCTTTGTGGTAGTTGTCCTTTATTCAAAACTAATCTCAGCTTCCTTCAGACACATGAAGGAAACTTTAGAGATAAGCAAAACTTCTGTTAGAGATTGTTTATGAGGCTGAGACTGGTGGGAGAAAAGATGGTTCTTTTGTCATAAGTTTGGCTCATCATACTGAGCATTTTTAATATATAGGCAGCATAGTAGAGGGTATTTAGGGTTTAGGCTGCAGCTTATGTCACATACAACAGTTTGTCAGAGTGACACTGCTGTTCAGGTTTCTGCTGAAGTCTTTCAATATGAGCAGATGACCATGGACTCAGCTTTTTTTTTTTTTCTTTCTTTGAATTATACTAGGTGAACTATTTCTGTGGTACTTCTTAAGCAATAAATATGCCATACAGAGGATCAAGTCAGTTAAAATCTAGATAAAACTGTTTTACATATAAGTTTGTTACCTGGCAGCTTAGAAATATAAATTGAGCATATTAAATCCATTATTATTATTATTATTATTTATTTTACTCTTGGTTTTCTTAGTGCATTTAAAAAAAAACCCCACAACCTACAGCTTAAAATAAGTAAAGTATAAATCTTGCATCATAATTGTTAAAATTAACCTAACAATTGGTTCTAAAAAAGCAAATGTATTTGAACAGTAAAAGATTAAATAAGATGAGCTTCATGAATGTCTGTTGAAACTGTCACTGCAAAGATCACAGTCCAGATCCATAGATGCTCTATACTGATAACTATCCTGTTTTAAAAAAAAATTATGGAGTTTTTAGCTGCTTTGATCTTAGTAGAGTTGATTTACTTTATAACAGAAAAGCTGCTGGCCAGACTTTTTCCCCGTAGTTCATCAACCCTCTGTCATTCTTGCTCCTAAATGGAAACAGTTGAGACAATGTATGACAGTGCTTCCTTCTTACCCTACTGGAACTCCAAATAAATTTAATTTAACAAAGACAGGATGTTTAAAATAGTAGAGGGAAGTTCTTCATTTCAGTGATATATAACTTCACTGATGATAATGCACAGGAGGAGTAAGTTCAGAAGTAGTGTCAGTCTAAACAGAGATGACCAGATAACTGGATGTCTGACTACCAGACATTAGAACTTTATAACATAAGGACTGAAAGTACAGGAAGGTTCATCCAGTATTAGCAGGCTTAACAATGCATGCTAAGCGTTAAATATTGTCTGCCTGCTAAATAAGTTAAAATTGCTTCAAAAGGAAGATTTTCTATTTTTTCTGCTTTCAGTGAAATTTTGCCAGTTCACTCCAAAGTGGCATTTGGGTACATGGCAAATCAAAATTATGTCTCATCCTGTAGGTAAACAATCTTCTTTAGCATCAGATTTACCAAAGTGCATACATTCTATAAAGGGAACTTGTTTTTACAAGTTAGAATCTTAATTACCTGACCTTTGTATCCTTTTTTCTATTCAATATACTGTCAAAATTGTCAAAATCTGTTCTTACCAAGCTGGTTACCATTTCTGAGAGAAGCAACAATATTAATCAAATTATTATCAAAAAAAAAAAAAGAAATGAAATGAAAACCAGCATTAGTTTTGATCTTGTCTCAGTGTCTTGCTTCTGCTGCTGAGTGCTGCACTGGCTATAGTGACAAATAGCACTATACTTGGGCAGTGGAAGAAAATAATTGATTAGACTCTTTTCCTACATTTACAATAGTGCTTCTTTCCCCTCTGGGTTTGTACAGTTTAATTTGCCATTGATTCTTTAATGATTATAATGTCATAGAGGAGCCAGTGTTTGTCTTCATTGTGCACTCTGGACAGTGCATTGGACCTGAATCTTTTCTTGCACATTCTGGTGTAGATCTGCAGTCATTTGATATGGAGTTAAGTGAAGTCTCAGGCCACTGGAGCTTATATGGTGAGTACATCCTTCTGTCACTGGAAACATCTAATTAGTTCCAGTCCTTATTCTGCAATATTAGTTTTGTATTTCAGACACTAAAAGACTAATTGCAGAGAAGGACCAAACACAGAACCATTTAGCTCAGTTATTATGATCAAAAAGTTAAAAGTTATGACACTGAGAAATTTGTATATGAATAGAAGTTCTAAGTCCATGTGGCAGATACTTCATGGACTTTTAGAAAGTACAAAGGGACTTGCCAGCTGAGTCCCTTTGCTTGTGGTACATTTCCCTGGGCTTCTTCCACTATAGAGTAGTACTTGAATTGCAGGAATGTGGCAGCACACTATGATAAGGAAGATCTTATTTCTCTTCTCCTGAACTCAACTTCTATCTGAAAACCATTTTCCATTCTGATGACATCGTTGTCTGCTTTATCTTTTCTGAGATCAGAACTACCATTTCAGAAGAAAGCACTATACGCTGAATACAGAGAATTAGCTTTCTATTTAGGATTGTTTTCAAGGAACATATGCAAGAATTGGTTTTAAACTGTAGACTGAAAAGCTTTCTTTTCATATTAAAGTTACTTGGCTCCATTAAAACAATCTTCACTGAAATTTTCTGTAAGAATAATGTTTTTAATAACATAGACATATTTTCAGGTTTTAGAATTAAATATTATATTTCAACCATAAACCACAAGCAGAATTAGAGGACAGAAAAAGTTTTAACAAACAAGTCAGGCAGCAATGATCTGAGCTCCCTGTGGAGCTCTGTCACATACAAAGGGATTAAAAAGGAATCATAGTCTACCAATAAAGTAAATGGAAGAGAGAGGTATGGAAAAAACAAACTTTGGATTCATGAATGGGATGCCTTCACAGACAGGGCGAGTATGCTATAAAGTATGTTGCTGGGATTCATCTCCCCCCCAACCCCTGACTTTGTGGTTATGGTGGATTAACTTGGCTAAACAGCAAAATGTATTGCTGATTAAAATAGGCTTGAATTATGAGAAAGATAAAAACTAACACACACCCCATTTTTCCTAGGCTCAACTTCACCCCTTCATCCCTACTCCTCTACTTCTGCCTCCTTTTCTCATTCTTTCCCTGGAATGGGACAGGGGGATGGGGAATAGGAGATTGCAAGCAGTCCGTAACAGCTCTTCTCTGCCTCTCCTTTTTCCTCCTTGTACTTTTCCTGTGCTCCAGCACGGATCTTTCCCATGGGCTGTACTCCTCTGAATAAACCTGATCCTGCCTGGTCTCTTCATGGACAGCAGCTTCCTTCAGGGCATGTCCACCTATTCCAGTCTGGGGTCCTCCATGGACTGCAGTGTGGGCATCTGCTCCAGTGTGGTCCTCTCCACAGGCTGCAGAGGAATCTGCTCCAGAGCCTGGTGTGCCTCCTCCCCCTGCTCCTGCCTTCATCTTTTTCAGTTTCCTTCCTGTTTTTGACCTTTTTTTTTCCCCAATTCCTCTGCCTATCTGACATTTTGCCCTCTCACAGACTTCCCCAGAGTCACCACCAGCTTGGTTGACAGGCTCAGCTGTGCCCTGCAGTGGGTCTGGTAGAGCCAGCTGTGTCTGGCATGGGCAGCTTCTGGCCTCTCCTCAGAGAGATGACCCTGCAGCAACCCCTCTGCCAGCATCTTGCCACATAAACCCAGTACCATTTGGTCCGCAAATTGAATTTTGTCTCCAGAATGCGTGTTCTTAACTCCTATCAAGATCAGTAAGAGTTGTATCCTGCCATTGGATGGAAAGACATAAACTCTTACTATATCTCTGAGTTCTTGAATATTATTGCAACATGTAGTAATGAAACAATTTTTTTTCACATTGATATATATTATGTGAGCACCTCACATTATAATCACGAAGTAAATCTTTAACTGAAAGTGGGTTTTTTTGTTTGGTGAACCAAATTCAATGGGCTGCCTTGTGTTTGAAGCAACGTTCAATCTTATATTTGCAGGCAGAAAGTAAAGATGAAGAAACTATGTGAATCTGAAACCAAAGTGGTAAATATTTTTATAAAGCAAGCCTGTATTATTGTGCAGAGGAAGAAATCAATATTCTAAAGGCCTGAAGTTGAAAATCCTCGTTTCAGTCCTGGAGTCATATCAGAAATAGCATTTAGAGCAGTGTGTAACACCTTGGCCATTAATTGTCATTAACTCTGCCATTAAGAGCTGTCAAGGTGTTTGCAACAGAGAAGTAGTCATATAAGTGATAGGGGAAATTAAAAGAATAGGAATGGAACATCAAAAGTATCAGATGACGCTGAATACTCCTAGTAACGAGGCAACTCTTCTATCTGCAGTCATTAAATATATATTAGTTTCACAGCTGAAAATTCTCTGTCCCAGCAGACTGAAGGCTGAAAAGCCTGTGAAAGCCATAGGCTTTTTCACTGTTACAATTCTGTCTGCTGGCATTTAGGTAATATAGGAGTCATAATGCAAACTGTTCGTAGAAACATAGAATGTTTTAGACTGGAAAGGACCCCCAGAGGTCATCTGGTCCAACCTCCCTACACAAGTAGGGACATCTGTACCTAGGTCAGGTTGCTCAGAGCCTCATCGAGCCTGACCTTGAATGACTCCAGGGATGGTGCCTCCACCACCTCTCTGGGCAGCCCATTCCAGTGTATACCCATCTTTGGGTACACATTCTTAACTACAAGGGGAACAAGTATGAGAAGAGAGAAATGAGAAGTGCAGTTGTAATGTTATCAAGGCTTAACATATTTTTTGTTGGGGTATCATACATCAATCTGCTTCATGTTTACAGTTGTGTTCAGTGGTCTCTAATTGTTGATTAGGGTCAGGCAATTGTGCACATCTAGTAGCTCGACAGACACTTAAAATAATGTCTGCTTTGTCATCAAGAACTTGACATGAACTCCAGGTACTCTGCAATGTATTGGACAATGCAGTTATACAGATGATGGTTTGTATTGAGATAAAATGCCCTTATAAAAAACCCCACACAAATCAAAACACCGAACCCATTTATTTACAGATTCTGTGCAATTAATTAAAGAGATTGTCTAAAAGGCATCTTACTGGTTTTGGAAACCTGTAGAGGAAAGGCATATTGAACAGGCTGGTATGCTGTAAACAGGGCCTGAGGAGTTCTGGCAGTCTATAAACACTAATGTAGTGGAAGCATAATAAATGACTAGGATGAGCAGAGATTATTTTTTGACAGTGGTAGAGTTGTGAATACTTTTCAACCTACAGTTGTGGTGGTCAGAAAAATTAGTGTAAAAGTCACATTTTGATGCACAAGATTTTTTTCCTTCATAAGAGTCTATTTTCCTATCAGTCAGATGAAAATTTTCTACCCTTAAGAGTACAGAACTCACCAGATTCTTACCTTAACTATTCGTTGTTACTGGGTAAAATTATCTATAATCCTCATTCAGCAAAACACCATATCATAAGAAGAGGACTAGGGTGAGTTTTTAACCCTGCTTATATAGAAAGCTGAATAGTGTTGAAGCATTTTCAAATTAGTCTTGATTAAACCTACATTGAATTATTTTGCCAAACTGAGCAATTTCTTTAATAACTTGGGTTACTTGACCAAACAACATGTAGCACTTTAAATGTACATGTGCATTATGGGACTTCTCATGTCTCCCTTTAAAATGTCTGTTTTGGGGTTGTCTCTCCTGCAAGTATAGTTAATATTCTGGTTGTGGTTTACAACTTCCTAATTGTTAGAAAATTTAACATTATTTTAGTATCTAAAACAGAATTGAAACCAGCATAAATTTGTAGAGTTATGCTGGGCAAAAATATTTGGAAATACCTTAAATTTATCATTAATTTGTTCTTATTTCTGTTGTGTGTTTCAGGTAATCTTTACGTTAGCACTGCTGAGCTGGTGTAATGCAAGGAAGGACGCATCATGAAATGGAAACATTATCCTTTTTTGGTAATAGTAGCTGTATTCAGCCTTTCCAGATGCCATCAGTTACTGGGTCAGCTCATTCCAGGTAGGTACCTTTTATTTAAACATAAATGTTCATGTTTTTATGAATAATTTCTATGCTGCTCATGTGAATATGTATGTGTATATATCTGAAGTTCCCTCTACATGTATTAATGTGTGTGTGTGTGTGTGTGCGCATGTGTAGCTAAGAAATGTATGCACATATCTGCATATTTCAAAGAATTTAGTGAGTACTGTATTGACTGTGCTGCAATGAGTTCCTTTTTTCAATTGCAAAGGAAAATATAGAAAAGGAGTGGCTGAAAATATAAGTACAAGAAGGTTAAGGTGGCTATTAAAGCATTCCTTTGATTAAGCACTGTTGGTGGAAGGAAGAAATACAGAGTGCAGAAACAGACTTTGAATATCAAAGAGAATATGAAATCTATAGACAACCTTCCTGAAGAAGAAGGATAATAGCAGCAACCGTGAAATAGCTGAAATGAGTGTTTTTCAGTGAAGTCATAGAGATCACGGATGATCCTGGTGCTTGCCTATAGCAAGTTGTGCTAGTGCAGAGAGGGGAAGTAAGTGTATACAAAAATGGCAAGATACTATCCAACTTTAAAGAAAAAGGGACGGTAAAATAGGAAACCTTTGTCACTTCAGTGAACAGTAGATTTTTAGTGAAGTAACATACAGGAAACAAAATGTGGTTTATTGTGTTTTAAGAAAAAAATCTGTAAAAACAGCTTCTGAGTCATTCTGAACCATCTTCAAGATTTGTTAGGAAAACCCAAACAGACTTTGATTGGTATTGCTAATAATGTACAACCTTTCAGTAAAATTTCAGTAAAAAGTAAGAAAACACACTAGACTTACAAAAAAGAAAGTGACGTGCTGTTTTTTGGTACTTGTTTTCTCTGCTTGCATCTGAATGATACCATAGAAGATGCTACTGACTGGTTTCTAAGTTGAACACATTGTGCATGAAGAATTTTGTGGCTATACAATTCTTCTCCGTATATCTGTGGGCTGCTAGTTCAAATATAGAGGACTGAATGAAAAAAACAAGGAAAAGGTTCTTTCTTTCAAGGGTTTATTGACCTATAATAAGTGGTGGTTTATGGAAAGTAAATTAAGGAAATGAATTGGTATCTTTTTTTTTTTCTGGTTTTGTTGGTTTCAAATGTGGTATGTAGGAGATACTAAAAAACTCCAGAATAAAGGAAGATGTAAGTTAAAATTATCGTTTTAAAGGTTTGACCTTGGACTTCAAACATAATTTCAAAGCAATTTACCTGTCACAAAAACATCTACCATTCTTTTAAAAAGGAATGCCTGCAGATCCAACTGTATTTGCATGATAACTACCTCCATCCACTTGTGTTGGTTTCAATTTACTCATAGTTTTGTAGACTCTACTAAAAAGGCTGTTTGCATTGTATTACTTTTTCCATCAAATTAGTTTCAGAATAAAATCACAGGTGGCATTTTGATTTTGTTCCTGCTTTGTAATTTTCATCACAGACCTCAGACTTGAGCCAAGAGATTACTGCACTTGGCCAGACATCAGCATGCTCAGCCTTGCTGGCAGGGTGCCAGGAGTGTGATTATCACAAAAGATCAAATAAAGCAGGATTTATTTTTTTTTTTCCTTTAAGCAGTTCATCCCATTCATTTTGCTCCTTTCATGTCTTACAAAGACATGTCTCTCTCTTAATTTTTATTTTTTTTTTAATGCACAGAAAGAGAGAAACCTGTGGAAAATCTCAAACTTCTTCCTTTATTAAATGGGGGAAAAAAAAGAAATAATGATTCTTTGGAATTCTGCTGTATCCATTAAAAATATCAATAGAGCCATAGGTAACAGCTTTTTGTGAGGACTGCTAAAAGCACTAAGCAACTAAAATGTCCATGATCATAGTACTACTACATGAATTGTGTTATTTTATTTCAATTAAAACCATGCTTTCAAAATAACAGATTCAATTAAATTATTTTTAGATCATGTTATTAGAAATCTTTAAAAAAGTGAAATTGTATGGTTTCAAACTCCCCAATTCTGTATTATCTAAAAATTGAAAATTGTTCCAGCTCACTGATGAGATAGTTTGTCATATGAAATTAAAGCTATCAGAAATGTGTTAAAGCTTACCCTTAGAGATGGAATTCTCAACTTCTGTAAAATGTGATGAATTTTAATGGTGCTCTTACAACTTTGAAACATTTATTGTAGTTTTTGCTGAATCTTTTCATATATTTTTGTTGAGTCTCATTCTTTTGCATGTGGGGTCCACAGGGAAGTACTGTCTTCCCCCCTTTATTAAAATCATGGCTGAGCCTTTCATCTCATGTCATTACATCTTACCTCTAATTCACATATAAAATACACTTGCAATTCCACTATGGCTGTCTCCTGAGGCATAAAGTATCTCTGCCTTGGCACATCTTTATTTAATCAGGAGTTGAATGTTATCAGGGAAAGATGTGATTTTTCTTTCCAGTTGGTCTGCATATTTAACAGCTAGAAAACTTGATAGTTGATTTTAAAGCACACTGATCTAAGAAAACATGGCATTAATTAATCCTATATTAGGTTTAGATGCATATGTTGAGCTATATGTTTTTTGTTAAGTCATGGAAGTGTTTTAAAATTATGAGTTACTACATTGTCAAAAAGACATAGAACTATAAGTCTGATGTGCAGCAGAAGATTTTAATAATTTGAGATTTAAAATTTTTTTTTACATCAATAGAAGTGAGTTCAAGCTTTAAGGTTTTTGGTCTGTTAATTAAGACAGTAGCTTGGGATCAGGTCCTTTCACAAGGAGTATTGTGGAAGTGCCCTCCATCTGAACTTGAACAGATGCCAGATATGTGGGATCTAGTCAATCTTTGAGCTTTACAGAGATATCTGGACAAAGAAAGGCTTTTAAAACCAAATTCTGAATGCTCCTGATAGATTATTAATAGATCTTCATAACAGAATTCTCTGTAGATCTTGGGAAGAGGAGGATGAGGAGAAAACTTGTTTTGAATCCAGACTTTGTAGTCCTCTGTGGTTTACAAGTACTGTAAAATTTTCGCAACACTTGAGCAAAGACTGATGTTGCACTTGAAAGCCTGATATATTTTCATCGTTTTCAAGTGAAAAAAAAAGGTTATTTTTCTTATAGCTTTTTTAAATTTTGAAATCTGTGAAGTGCATTGTTTCTCCTGGAAATGGGTTTCCTTTAGGAGATGCAGATATATGACAAAACATAAGATATATAAAACATACATAGTAAAATATACATTTGAAAACTGTGTTTTGCTAGTGTAAGTTTAAGAAAAATACACAAAACAACCCTTTTTGATAATCATAGAAGCTTACTGAAATCCTGAAGAGAACTGGCCTAGGATTTGACCTCTTCTGGGACAGACAAGAATATTTGAAATTTTCTTTTTCCTAATACTCTTGGCTTACTAATGAAACACTGCAGGAAATGT
>VYZX01001606.1:0-17017 GCA_013401335.1 Brachypteracias leptosomus | reverse complement strand
CAAGGTAAACCCACCACACGGCACACACGAAGAACTAGAAGTTGATCAAGGACTAGGCAGCATGGATTCACAAAAAAAGAAGTCATTCTTAGCCAGCCTGATGAAATGACTGACTTGGTAGATACATAGAGCGCAGTGGATATTTCCCACTTGACTACCTAGAAGTCAGTAAGATTTTTAATACCATCTCCCACAGAGAAGCTGTTGAAGTATGGGCTAGGTGAGCAGGCAGCAAGGCCGATTGAAAACTATCTGAATGGGTGAGCCCAGGGGATTGTGATCAGTGCCATGAAGCCTAGTTGGAGGCCAGTAACTAGCAATGTGCCCCAGAGGTCCACACTGGGTCCAATGCCATTAATCATCTGGATAGTGACGCAGAGTATACCCTCAGTTAGTTTGCTGATGAAATAAAACAGGGAGAATTGGCTGATACACCAGAAGGTTGTGGTGGCATCTAGAAGGACCTCAACAGGCTGGAGAAATGGGTTAACAGTAACATCAAATAATTTAACAAAAGATAGTGCAAAGTCTTACACCCAAGAAGGAGCAACTCCAGGCACCAGTTTATGCTGTGGACCTAAGAGCTGGAAAGCAGCTTTGCAGAAAAGTACCTGGGAATCCTGGTGGACTCGAAGTTGAACATAAGACAACAATCTGCTCTTGCCTCAAAGAGGGCCATAAGTATCCTGGGCTGCTTTACAAGGAATCTTGGCCACACATCAAGGAAGGTGATCCTTCCCTTCCTCTCAACACTGGTGAGGCCACCTCTGGAACAGAATGTCCAGTTCTGGGATCCCCAGTATAAGAGAGAGGTGGAGCTACTGGAGAGAGTCCAGAAAAGGGCCACAAAGATGATGAAGGGACTGAAGCACCTTGAATAAAAGGAAAGGCTGAGAGAGCTGGGACTGTTTAGCTTAGATAAAAGAAGGCTCAAGGGGGAACTCATCAAGCTGTACAAGTATCTGAAGGGAGAGTGCAAAGGCGACTGAGCTGGACTTTTTCCATTGTGGTCTACTAACATGGCTGGAGGTAACGGGCACAAACTGAAACAGAGAACCATCCTCCTGAACATCAGGAAACATTTCTTGCCTGTGAATGAGCATGGGAACAGATTTCCCAGGGAGTCTGTGGAGTCTCTATCTCTGGATATCTTCAAATGCTGTCTGGACATGGTCCTGGACAAGTAGCTCCTGGTGGCCCTGCTTAAGCAGGGGGACTTGTTGAGACGACCTCCAGACGTCTCTTCCAACCTTGATCATTTTTGATTCTGTGAACTTTGTAGCAGGGACTTGTATGTATAATCTGTTTGGTTCTATTTTTAATGCTAGAGGTTTAATTTCATGCACATAAAAAGAGCTACAGAAGTTATGGATTGGACGATGAAAGCAGAGAAGCACTGTCAAAGAAAGGCATCGGAGCTCTAATACTGTATTTAGTCAATATAGAGTTTCTTTTTGTTTCTTTCATTTTAAAAATTTAAAGGTAGGGATTTATCTTCTACTAGCCTTACTGCCTTCACTTTTCTAATTTAGTATTAAATATGTATGTATCATTTCTTATTTAGATTTAGAGATACTAAGGGATAAAATCTTCAGTATAGGGAGTATGCTTCATCCCAGGGAAATCACAAATTTGCCCTATACAGGATAGATTCAAGGATTCTTTAAGTGGAAATACTTCTAGAATTAATATAGCACTGCTTTTATGAAAGGTCTCTTAAAAGTCTAGTTAAAGAATTAACTAAGACTAACGTACACATTGCAAACCGGCAATAAATTGATAAATAGAGTGTAAACACTCCATGAGTATTTTGGTCAGGTCGTTATGACAAGTTCTATAAATTCTGCAGCCAGGATTATAGTCAGAGTAACCTGTTCTCATAGACTAGGAAACACGATTTAGTAATTACCTAACTTTAAAATATCTAAATCTTTAGTAACCATGAATGCTGTGTTTTATCATCCCAAAAATAACAAATTATGTATGGCTTCCTCTCTTATGCTGGTGAATGTATTGGGTTTTGTATGTCTCAAGGGAAGAATGTCACTTGATATATCACAGCTTCCCTTGGACTACACCTTTCCATTCAAGGGCCTGGGCCAGCTGGGCTATCTTGCAAGCATCACAAAGAGCTTGTCCTAAAGTAATCTGGAATGACATTATTCATGTATTCTTCTGTTATCTTAAATAAATATTAAAGCAAATCAGAGATAAAGAAGCTATTATCCCACCCTACTCAGTGCTTGTCAGGTCACACCTGGAATATTGTGTTCAGTTTTGTCCCTGTTACACAAAATTAACATATACAGGATGTGGAAAGGCTGGAGAGGGTCCAGAGAAGGGCCACAAAGATGATCAAAGGACTGAGAATCTGCCTTATGAGGAAAGGCTGACAGAAATGGGTTTGTTCAAACTTCAGAAAAGAAAGCTTAGGAGAGACCTTATCACCATATTCCAGTATTTAAAGGGTGGCTACAAAGACGATGGAGACTCCCTTTTTACAAAAAGTTGCATGGAAAAGATGAGTGGTGATGGGTACAAGTTACTCCTGGGGACACTCTGATTAGACACAGACGAAAATTTTTCACAACAAGGAGAATCAGCCATTGGAATAATCTCCTCAGGGAAGTGGTGGAGTCCTCAACACTGGACATTTTTAAGATTTGGTGGCTGGACAGGGTGCTTGGTCATCTTGTTTAGACTGTGCTTTTGTCAGGAAAGACGGACCAGATTATCCTTGTGACCCCTTCCAAAGTAGTATTCTACGATACATGTATAATTTAAGAAAATGCTATAATGCTTTGATGGCCTTTTATCTAGGTGGGACTGCCAGGGATGCTTGACACCTCACAGAACAAGCCTCTGTTACTTAAGTAATTAATGGGGTCTACAAGCAGGAGATCAGGCAGAGGCACTTCAGCTTACTGACACCACATAAGGTGGGAGAGACTGCTGGCACATTGGGTCTGTATTCAACAGATGTGCCTCCAGATGATTAGGGGAACATTCCTGAGGTAGTGAACAGCAGCTACCATTAAAATCTACCTTTTCACATACCTTTCAGAGAGAACAGGATCCCTCTGGAAGCACACCTGCTCCAGTCACACAGCAGCACCTCCCTGCTCAGTCACCCACGTGTCACATAGGAAATACAGGAAGCCTCATGTTCAGAGAATTAACTCAATGGATATGCAGAACAAGGAATGTAGAACACCAATTCTCCAGTGGTTCCATCATATAAATAGTTTTCATTACTCCTCTGGTCTCTAGAGAATCAAATGGGAATACCTTTTGTCATGTTTTTTTCTTTTTTTATTATGGCGTTTCTGGGAATGCAAATCATTGTTACTTCATTGTTGTTTTTCTTATTTCACCCTGTTTCTCCTCTGGTAGTTACCCCCAGTTTAATACTCTGAGAGACTGTAAGTAAGTTGGGTAAGATTTGATTTGATTTGATTTGTTCAAAACCATTAGCTGTATGCAGATTATGTATTCAAAGTTCGACCGTTGACAGTCAAAACAGAACCAAACTGTTTCTTGAGAAAAACTCAGCTTAGGTATTTGGTCAGTGCCTGAGACATGATCTTAAATATTTCTAACTCTTACAACGGCACTGTATGTGCAAAACCAAAGTGCAAGTCTTTGAATACCTAAGACAAAAACATAGAATCCAATTTCTTTGACAAAAAAACGGAAAGTATTTCCTTTAGTGATGTTTTTTCTCCTTCTCTCTTTTCAAAGAGTCCTTATACAGACACCTGGGGGCAGTAAGGCTTCACTATCTGTCTTTCTAGTTTATGCTGCTTATTCTCTCAAAGCAAGACAGTTAAAAAGACTCAAAAAGTAAACTACTGTTATCCATAGTCATTTCGCATATAGGATATAGAGTGTTGTGGGATTTATATCTTTGCTAAATCATGCACAGCAGTCTCATTATTTGTAATAACTACTGAAGGTAGGTATAAAGTGTTTATGCATTCTTTTATTGCCTTTGGAATAGTTTCAGGTGGTTCAAATCTATTAAAGCCTATTGTAAAATCCACAAGAAATTACTTCATGTTCCTTTAAATGTTACATCACCTATTTTTCATTTTAACCTTTCTGATTGATGCATATGCTCCACTGTGCTGTAATCATCAGCCTTCCCTTAGATACAATGAACTATTTTCCAGGTAAAAATGGGGTGACATGTCAGTGTACCCCATACACTGATATTGAAGACACTTACCATTACTGGAGGACTGCCTCCTTGAAAGATTTTGTAGTTCTTTCTACTACAAAGCTTCATCTCCTTACAGACCTCAACATGAGGAAAAACTTCTTTACTGTGAGGGTGACAGAGCACTGGAACAGGCTGCCCAGAGAGGCTGTGGAGTTTCCTTCTCTGGAGACTTCCAAAACCTGCCTGGAAATGTTCCTGTGTAACCTGCCCTGGGTGACTGCTTTGACAGGGGGGTTGGACAAGATGATCTCCAGAGGTACCTTCCAACTCCTATTATTCTCTTATTCTGTGATTCTGTAAACCAAGCTGTCTTTTACTAGTATTCCAGATGTATAATAAATAAGAGGGGAACCTTTAATATGTTTGAGGTGTCTTTAGAGATTATCATTTATGGTTTTTCTACAAAAGTCTTCTTTTAGGTCTGTTACTTCAGAATGCAGTATGTCTAGGAACAACTATATGGATCTTAAATATGTTACTTCCTGTATTTAATCCTAGTAACAGTACAATATCATTTATAAATGAAGGAAATTCCTATGGTATCTGCACTTATGTGCAGTCAAAAGAAGTTTTCTTAAGAAATGGAAATGTGAAACAAAAGTAATTGTGAGGAGTTAATATTAGTTGCTATTGCATAAGAGTTTGTTGTATTGTGTCAGTTCCACCACCTTTTGAGTCCATACATAAAAACCAACAAGTTTCTGAAGAATTTGTGCTGTAAAGAGAGAATGTCCCATCTGAGTGCGATCTAATATTAGAGTTACTCATTAATCGGCGCAGGTTTTCGTTGAATTTCTAGGCATTGTTATATTTGGATTTTTTGTTTGGTTTGTTTTTGTTTCTGTTTCAGATAACTATGCTCGGACAATTAAAAGAATGATGTGAGAAAATCCACAGGCTCTGAAACAATATGTTTGCTTTTTCAGTCTGTACTTTGTATTCCTTCCAATTTATCTCTATCTTTGATTCTCACACTTCTGGCATTTTGATCAAGTCTGTAGAGATTAAACTATTGCTAGTCTTGAGATAATGCAGTTAGTAACCTGAGATAATGCAATTTCAGATTCTTGCCATTAATTAAGAGATATTGTTGTGGCTTAAGTCCAACCAGCAACAAAGTACCACACAGCCACTCATGTCTTCCTTTCCCCCAGTGGGATGAAAGGCTTGTGGCCTGAGACAAAGTCAGGGAGATCACTCACCAGTTATGGTCATTGGTAAAATGGACTCAGAGCAGGGAATAAATTTAATTTTTTACCAATAAAATCAGAGTAGGATAATGAGAAACAGAACTAGATCTTAAAACCGCCTTTGCCCCACCCCTCCCTTGTTCCAAGACTCAACTTTGCTCCCAATTTTCTCTACCTCCTCCCCCACTGGCAGTGCAGGATGGGGAATGGGCATTGTGGTGAGTTTAATGTTTTCTGCTGCTCCTTCCTCCTCAGGGGGAGGACTTCTTACACACTTCCCCTGCTCCAGTGTGGGGTCCCTCTCATGGGAGACAGTCCTCCATGAGCTTCTTCAATGTGAGTCCTTCCCCCAGACTGCAGATGAGGAGGAGAAGGAGGAAGAGGAGGAGGACAGAGTTGTCTCTCCTGCCTGCTGCCAGTGGAATGTGGTCAGTGAGAGGTCCCAGAGCAGATCCCCATAGCAGCATTATGTCCTGGCCAGAACTGTCATAAAAGATAAGCCCCCAGCTTAGAGGAGGAGGCCTGTGGAGGGCAACCATGCATGAAGGAGTGTCAGAACTCCAGGGCCACCCAAAACCCTCTCCTAGCAGATTCCCACACCCAGCACTTCCTGGGTACCAACCCCACTGAGCACAGGATGGAGCCTATGTCCACATTTTTTCACAGGCCTAATGTGTGGAAGAATTGTGTGTGAGAAGCAGCCCTTACAAGTCTGTGTTTTGCATCAGGAGGAACCAGTCTGTTACGATATTAGAAGAAAGTAAATGACTCTGAAAAAATGGCATTTAATAGTCTCTCTATTAGAGCTACCACTATGAAGGAAGAGAGTGGTAGTGATGATCTTTAGTCCCCTTTGACAGAACTAACATTGTTCATTTACCAAACAGTTTTCCATTTTAGGAGACACCTAAAGGAGAGAGGGAAACAGGTCTTTTCTAAAGAGCGACAGAAGAGGAACAAAATCATTTAGCAGGGTACTGAGAGAAACCAGAGAGAAATTACCAGATCCTGGAAAAAGACAGAAAGCCACTGAGTTGCTTGAAACCTTGCCAGAAAGCATGTACTTGCCCTGCAAGGACACATGGGCAGAAGGGAAGTTATTTATAATCTCTTTTGATTTCTGTTGTCATTCACTTACTTTACTCACAATTTTCTTTATGCCACCTCTATAACAAAAGCCATTGAATTTAATCTATAATCTAATAAAAACTGTCTTTGAATTTCTATGCTTTTTCATTGTCTTTGGAGAGGTCATTAGGAGAATACAAAGGCAGGTCCACCTCATAGTGCAGTTGAATGCAGGAGACTGGACATAATGTGCAAATAAATTTAGGCCAGATTTCTCAAATATTGCCATTTGAGCTCAAGCACCTGGCAATTTGTAGATAAACTATTGAGTTTTTTGGCATGCCAAAGACAGTCATATTAGGATCTAAAGTTGTTAAAAAGTCAAAGTCTCTCTTTTTTTAAAATTTCCCAGAAAACAGAAAAGTGACTTTTCCATAACATTGAAACCTCTCTCAACTGTAGATTCTACAATAATTTCTCAGAGTTGTTCCGGAAAAGGAGATGCTAGGGGTTAGATGCAGATGCAGATGCAGAATTGTCTACTGATTTTCAGAGATACCCTGTGACATAGTCACAACCTTTGGTTGTCCTTTTATAAAATGGAAATGAGGGATACTTTCTAATCATTCTGGCAGATTGTGAAGAAAAATCTATTAACACTTGTAAGATAATCAGCTAATACTCGAAGAACACCTTAGAAAGCACTCAAAAGAAATCAGTTCTTTCTACAATGCAATTTGTAAGGTGCAAAGTAATTACAACCTGACAGTGTGTATCAGACAACAATAAATTGTAAACTAGTTGCCTCATTCAGTGAGTAGGACTGCTCTCTGTAGTACCATGACACAGAGTTGCTTAATGAATAGTAACTGCCAGAAATATAATAAAATATTGTACAGTGCAAACATATAGGCAAAGAAGATACACATAAGGATGGTCAAATAATAGGGAGTACAGAAATACTCCACATATTCAGAGAGAGGCTCTATACATTGCCATGTGATAGGAGAGATGTCATCAGGTATCTGAATTGCTTCAACCAAAATCCCACATGGATTCCTCACACACACATCATCTGCATGGATGAATGACAACAGAAGTTCATGAACTAAAGGTACTAAGAAGATTTTGAACTCATAGACTACCTGTCTCAAGCCAGAAGGAGAAAGCAAGACCAGATTTTCCAGGTGGCATATGTATTTCTTCATAAACAAGATCCAACACAGCCATGCCTTCTCTTATCTGTCAGCAAATCATCTTATATGTAAGATCATTGTGCTGATGAAACACTTTAAATTGCTGGGAGAAAATACAGAATGCAGATCCCATTTATGCCATATTACATTTGTATTACGCAGTTTTGAGGAATACCTTACATTGTCCTTTTATGATGGATGATGATAGTCTTCATAATCATGATACTTAAAAGCTTTTCATACATAAACCTATAAATAGTAAGTAATTAATGCTCGCAATCTGTGTATTATATAGAATATATTTTTTCCTGATTATATGCATATAATGAGAGAGAAACTGAGAGGAAAATATTGTTTTCCTGTTTCTCTATTAATTCTGGATTGCATTTAGTATTTCACAGCTTTTCAATGGTTACATGTAAAACATTCACAACGGACATATGCCATTGCAAATAAACAGAGTAAAATTCTAGAAAAACTTTACTTATTTACATATCCAGATAAATAGGCTGTTTATTAAGTTTGACATATGTGATGCTTGACACTACAAGAAAAACATTTATAAATTTCTGTAACAAGTATAATAGTTATCATAATGAATGCCAAAACCATGGTGTGTAGTATTAATTTATTCTCATATATTTGCTCAGAATAGCCTTAAAAAAGTTTTGTTGATTTTGTTATTTCCTAGAAGTTAAGATATTTTTAATCACAATTAGCAATACATTAATTATTTTTTTGTTTTAGGAAGAAACAGTTTAAAAATCAGGAATAGCTGGTGAGACAACAGGTGTCTGCCACACCTATGTGCATTCTATAGCCAATGGTCCACACTGACCAGTTACCCCAGTTTATTTTTGTTAAAGAGAATGCACTAGATCCTATGCTTATTAGCTCCAAGTAGTATATGTTTAATTGTAACAATAATAGAACATAAACCTCACCTTATTTTCTATTTCCAGAAGTTCAACTGTTCCAGAATTTTTAATAAGTATTTCTATATTCTAAACCTAAGTCCGTCAGGTAAAGAACTGGTTTTTGTCTTTCTTATGGTTGGTTAACTGAGACAGACAAACAAAATCAGGCAAGAAAACTACTCAGTCAGCTTCACTCTGCTGCCTATTGACACTTACCAATAGACTACATCACTGAAAAGAAAGCTCGCGCTGGTGTATTCACACACAACGGAGATTTTATAAAAATATGCATAACTACTGGCCGCAAGCCCAATTTCTGCTGCCTTTTTCCCACAGAACATGCAATCACTACTACATGACCCTTTCCTGCCCTCCCTTCTGCAGAGCTTCTATTCTTAGTAAGCCTGTGGTAAATGCACACTGTGAGGATTGCCTATGAGTGCCACTAAAAGACAAAATGCTGTACTGGCAATACATAGTATTCAAGCCATTCATTCGATGCATTATCATTGCATCTGTATTACAATTTGAAAAATTTATTTCCAAAAGGTCATTGTCTCTACCTGTTGTGGCTATTTTGAAATTAATCTGAGAAAATTTATACATCATCTTATTTTCAAAATCTCCAGTGTAGCATGAGAAGTATTTTCAGAGAATCCCAGATTTTGAATACAAGCTTTGAAAATTTTGTTTGTATTTCAACTCTTTGAGGTTTTTTGCAATAAGATAGGCTTGGCGATTGCACCTTGCACAATGTGAATTACACTTACACTGTTTGAACACAGAGTTTGCAATCAAATCCTGCTTTTAGTATTTCTGCATGAATTAAATACATTCATAGAAGAGTTGTCTCTGTTAGGCACAGCTTTCCTTTCTGTTCTGTACTTGTAAAAGTGTGTTGCTGTTGTTTATGTAACCTTCAATTCAGTTATATCAGTATTAAAAATCCCCAGCAAGTTTGCCGATGACACCAAGCTGTGTGGTGCAGCTGACACACTGGAGGGAAGGGATGCCATCCAGAGGGACCTTGACAGGCTGGAGAGGTGGGCCCATGTCAACCTCATGAAGTTCAGCAAGACCAAGTGCAAGGTCCTGCATCTGGGTCGGGGCAATCCCAAGCACCAATACAGGCTGGGCAGCGACTGGCTTGAGAGAAGCCCTGAAGAAAAGGACTTAGGTGTACTCGTGGATCAGAGGCTCAACATGAGCTGTCAGTGTCCACTTGCAGCCCAGAAAGCCAATCATATCCTGGGCTGCATCAAGAGAAGTGTGGCCAGCAGGTCGAGGGAGGTGATTCTCCNACTGTTCAGCCTGGAGAAGGTTCCAAAGGGACCTTATAGTGACCTTCCAGTACCTGAAAGGGGTCTACATGAATGTAGGGGAAGGTCTATTCAAAAGAGTTTTTAACGATAGGACCAGGAGTAATGGTTTTAAGCTAGGAAAGGATAGATTTAAACTGGATATTAGAAAAAAGTTCTTTAATATGAGGGTGATAGATCAGTGGAATGGGCTGCCCAGAGAGGTGGTGGAGGCCCCATCCTTGGAGTCATTCAAGGTCAGGCTTGATAGGGCTCTAAGCAGCCTGACCTAGGTAGAGATGTCCCTACTTGTGTAGGGAGGTTGGACCAGATAACCTCTAGAGGTCCCTTCCAGCCTAAAACATTCTATGATTCTATGATTCTAATTACTTTAGGAGCAATTGCTTATTTTCAGAAAACTGAATGTGAACCTTGGTGCATCATGTGTTCCTCTGCCAGCTATAAAGTGAGCTTCAAATGTATGGAAATCATCACCACATACTAAAGATTATATTTTGGGCAGAGGGGGAAGAGAGTTTCATTCTCTGGTCTGTGTTCTGTGCAGTTATTGGAGTTTTATACTTTTGTTCTTAGGAGGACTCCACTTCCTCTCCTTTATTGACATTGTAACTGTGAAAGCAGAGGAACACTCTGTCCAGGTGAAGTCACCATCCCTGAAGGTGTTCAAAAAATGAGTAGATGTGGCACTTCAGGACATAATCTCATGGTCATGGTAGTGCTGGATTGATGATTGGACTTGATGATCCTAAAGGTCTTTTCCAACCATAGTGATTCTATGATTCTATGATCTTTCCCTCAGAACTGAAGGCGTGAGCCTTTGCCTGGTGCTCCTTAGCAATCTCCTTTGCTGTACTATAATCCTCCTTCTTCCTTCAATTTATTTTCCCCTTCTTATGTCTGTCTTATATTGTCTACAGAAAAGTTTTAAAGATTGCTCTGAAGGAAGGTGGAGTTTCCCATTTTTTTCCTACAATTTCCTACTTTTTTCCTACAGTTTCCACATACGCAGTTCCACGTGTAGGCTCTGCACCCTAGACACATCTTTTCAGGATGTGAGCAATGAAATAAAACAGATGTGTCCATGACAACTACAGAGTCAGATTTTACTACAGCTGAAACTAGAAAAATAATGGTTTAAAACAGTACTAAGGAGACAGAACCTAAAAGTGGCAATCACATCTTGTGTTTGTGTTGGTAAACAGAACCCTGTCTTGTTGCCAGCCCAGAAGCCTTATAGTGGAGTAGCAATAGCTCCCTTCAAAGCCCCCAGAAAAAGTCCCCTGTCTGCCTTTGACAAGACTCAGGTTCCTGTGGCTCCAGCTCCCCTGCATAGTCCTTGCCTGTTCTGCCCATTACTTTTCTACTTGTCTTATCTTGTGCTCCCAAATGTTTCTCATTCTCTATTCTACCCACCTTGGATTGCTCTGCCTGTATTGCTCCAATGGCATAGGATAATCTGATCTTCTAACTCTACCAATGCACAGAATCCCTCATCTTTCAGCTCCATGTTGTATTTAGGTAGCTCATACATTTGTTTCACAGAATCACAGAACATTAGAGGTTAGAAGGGACCTTGAAAGATGATCTAGCCCGACCCTCCTGCTAGACCAGGATCACCTAGATCAGGTCACACAGGAATGTGTCCAGGTGGGTTTTGAATGTCTCCAGAGAAGGAGACTCCACAACCTCTCTGGGCAGCCTGTTCCAGTGCTCTGTCACCCTCACCATGTTTACCCGAAACCTCCTATGCTCCAGCTTGCACCCATTGCCCCTTGTCCTAACATTGTATGTCACTGAGAAAAGCCTGGCTCCGTCCTCCAGACACTCACCCTTTACACATTTATAGACATTAATGAGGTCATCNTGAAGTCAAGATATACCACATCCACTGCCCTCCCCTCATCTCTCCATCTAGTTGTGCCATCATAAAAGGCTATCAGATTAGTCAAGCATGACTTCCCTTTGTTGAATCCATGTTTACTACTTGTGATAAGCCTTCTTTCCTCAACTTGCTTTGAGATGATGGCAAGAACAAACTGCTCCATCACCTTTCCAGGAATGGGGGTGAGACTGACCAGACTATAGTTTTCTGGTCCTCCTTCTTAACCTATTTGAAGATTGGGATGGCATTGGCCTTCTTCCAGTCCTCAGGTACCTCTCCCATTCTCCAGGACCTCTCAAAGATTATGGAGAGTGGCCTAGCAATGGCCTCTGCCATCTCCCTCAGCACTCACGGGTGCATCCCATCAGGACCCATGGACTTGTGGATGTTCAGTTCGTTTAAGTGCTCTCTGACCCAATTCTTCTCAACTGAGGCAAAAATCTTCCTTCCTCCAGACTTCCTCTGTGGTCTTATAGGTCTGGAACTCCTGGGAGCTGGCCTTAGCAGTAAAGATCGAGGCAAAGGTGGCATTCAGTAATTCCGCCTTCTCTATATTCTCAGTCACCAGGGCACCCACTTCATCCAGCAGCAGGCCCACATTTCCTCTAGGCTTCCTTTTACCTCCAACGTACTTGAAAAAGCCTTTCTTCTTGTCCTTGACCTCCCTCACCAGGTTTAGTTTTAAGGATGCCTTAGCTTTCCTTGTTGCATCCCTCCATCCTTTGACAACCTCGTTGTACTATTCCCAAGTAGTCAGCCCCTCCTTCCATGTTCTATATACTTCCTTCTTCCTCTTATATTTATTCACTAGCTTTCTGCCCAACCATGCAGGTCTCATACCTCTCTTACTTGATTTCTTACTCTTTGGGATGCTCTGATCTTGAGCCTGGAGGAAAAGGTGCTTGAATAAAAGCCAGCTTGCTTGGGCTCCCTTACCTTCTAGAGCCCTGTCCCACGGGACTTTTCCAAGCAGTTCCCTGAAGAGGCCAAAGTTAGCTTTTCTGAAGTCCAGGGTAGCAATCCTGCTTGTGGCCCTGTGTCTGCTGCATGTGATTCTGAACTCCCCCATCTCATGGTCACTGCAGCCAAGGATACCCACTACTTTCACATCCTCAACCAGTCCCTCTTTGTTTATCAATACAAGGTCCAGCAGTACTCCTCTCCTTGTCGTCTCCTCCATCACCTGTGTCAAGAAGTTATTGTCAATGCACTGGAGGAACCTCCTGGACTGCGCATGCCTGGCTGTGAACTTTTCCCAGCAAATGTCGGGGTAATTGAATTGGGCTTTGTTTAAAGCCCAAACATTTCTTCCATACAGTACTTTTAATGCAATATGTATATCCAGGCTCAGACATTGCTCTAAATGCTTGAAAAACTCTCTTACCAGACTATAAATGTGTTTTTATCCTGTCTCTCACAGCCTGTGCTTACAAACAAAGTTTCTTTGGCATCTCCTGAAACAGTCTGAAGCAATGTTCAGAGATATAGTATTGTGAAAATTGGGTCTTGGCTGTGACAGGCTAACCAAATGTTATTGTCTCAGAGCAGAAATGTTCCTGTAATTAAAATTTTAAACTAGCCATTAAAGAAGTATCATAGCTTTCATGCCACATCCTTTTAGAAGGCACTAAACACTGCAGCTGCAGTATACAACCAGCCTAATGCACTGGCTTCACAAGAACTTCTGTCTCCATCAGACCATTGGGAAATGTACCCTAGCACTCCCCTGTGAATAATCACGGAATCACGGAATGTTAGGGATTGGAAGGGACTTTGAAAGATCATCTAGTCCAATCCCCCCGCCAGAGAAGGATCACCTAGACCACGTTGCACAGGAACACGTCCAGGCGGGCTTTAAACATCTTCAGAGAAGGAGACTCCACAAGCTCCCTGGGCAGCCTGTTCCAGTGCTCTGTCACTCTCACCGTGAAGAAGTTTCTTCTCATATTTAGGTGGAACCTCCTGTGTTCCAGCTTACACCCATTGCCCCTTGTCCTATCATTAGACATCACTGAAAAAAGCCTGGCTCCATCCTCCTGACACTTTCGCTTAATGTATTTATAAACATTAATGAAGTCACTCCTCAGTCTCCTTTTTTCCAAGCTAAAGAGGCCCAGCTCCCTCAGCCTTTCCTCATAAGGGAGATGTTCCACTTCCTTAATCATCTTAGTGGCTCTGTGCTGGACTCTCTCAAGAAGTTCTATGTCCTTCTTGAACTGAGGGGAAATAATCCATTATCTTGCAATGCAGAACACCAAGAAGGTGGATATCTATTCACATCATCATAGACATGAGACTATCTGCTCACATCATCACAGAGATGGCACCAGACTGCATGAATGATGTCCATTTTTGTCAGCATTAACCCACAATAGTAAATAGGCATTGAAACCTTTGAAGTGACAGTTGCCAGCACAAGATCCACATTAAATGAAAACTGCTGATAACATATCAGATGAAATGAGTTAAAACATTATTGAAGTTCCTAGCATGGTCTTTTGTATTATCTGTTCACTCAAAAAAAAAATAGCCTTCCACATTTCTACATTTAGAAAAAAAAGCATCTCTGAAAAGAGGTGAGGCAGATAGCAAAAGCGAAGTCACAAAATATAAGCATTCCTAAGAGGAAAAACAGTTGTAGAGAAAGCTGACAATTAGAAAGTTGAAACTTGTCATCCATAAATGTCAGGCCTGACATGGAAAAGTTTAGGGTCTGAAGAACAGATTATTCGCACACTAATAAACGTGAGCAAATGCTATTATAGTTTTCATTATATTTTATCAAGGCTTCTGTTCTACCCAAGATGAACAAGATAGGTGTTACTCTGAAAAAGAATAAATAAGTAGAGTGTCAGAGTCTAACAAATCAAAATCAGAAATTAATTTTTCTTCAGATCCACAGTTTCCTGTAGTTACCACTCACACATACATTACAAGTAGATTAGATTCAAATGCATTCTTCTAGTGAAGAAGATTAGAATAAAATGCATACCTGTTTTAAAGAAATCTGTTACTTTCTGCATTCAGAGTATGGACTCAATGATGTCACAGGTCTTTTCCAACCAAAATGATTCTATTATTTCACTTGGAAAAACCATTACCTCTTTGCACTGCCTCTGTGAGACTATTTCTACAACTGCATTGTTATAGATCTAGAAATTAATCTCTCAGAGCTACAGGATAAGCAACAAAGCATCAAATAAACCTGTTATCTTTTCTGATCAAACTGAAGATCTGCCACCTGACAACAAAATCAGTGATTTCTTGTGTTGCTAGAAAAGCTTGTAGGAGCCTTGCCAGCTGGTGCAGAGCAATCACTGTAACATCCTAGATAAAGTTGCTGTCAAGAACCTTATGTCTTAAGATGTGAGAGGGTGCACCAGGATCTACTGGAACGACACTTCATTGTCTGATGAAGAGGAACAAGACACCAGAGTCAGCTCTCTGTAATGATTCAATACCATCAGGACAGGGACAAGCACCCAGCCCAGAAAACAATTCATTCTTCTCTCCTTTTTCTTTTCTTTTCAGAAGAACAAATATTTTTATTAATGGATACTAAGTTTCTGAACAGGTGTGCAATTCAAACTACAGTAGGTTCCTGTGTTAATAATATTCCAAAAGAGAGATTATACTTTAAGAAAAAATAATATCCAACAGCTGATCCTAGGCATTGGAAAATCACCAGGTAAACAAGAGCATTAGATTGAGAGGGTGAAATTAGAACCAGCCATCTGTACTGTACTTTTCTTTCACATTTAGCAAAGTGGGGGGGAAAAAAAAGGCAAATGAAAAGATGTTGTTAAGCATATGTGCAAAAGGCTCAGTACTGTTGCTTGATTATCTGAACCATAAGGCCATCGAACGGCCACAGACAAAAACCAGACAAATAGATTTGTGGGCAAAGAAAAACTTTGGAATCACAGGTAGTCTTTCCTCATACCTATGTTATTTTCACATATATATATACATATACACACACAGTGTGTATTAACTACTCTTTGCAGTCTGTGAAGAACGAAGTATAGATGAATTAATTTACAAAAAAATTTAGAAATTGTTTATCAACCAGTGCTGTTGTGAAGGGTTATTTAAATCTCAAAACATTATTAAGGGCAGGTAACAAGGAAAATAGAAAAAGAATGAAGAAGGAGGACTGGATTAAAGTTTTCTGGCTGAACTATATTGTTTTGCAATCTCAACATTACCGTCTTCTTAAAAACAGCAAAGGAGGAAAAGATCATTTCAGTGAAGTTGGAATTTCCTGGTTTAATCTTAAAATTCTTGTCTGTGCTTAAATTTCAGAATCCTTTCAAAAATAGATTCTTCTTTTTAATAACAAGAAGTAAACATGAAAATAAATTAATACTTAACATACTCAGATGTTTTAATGTGAAATTTCTTTAATTTAGTTTTATGCTAAATTTTAATAATTAAATAAAAGATTTTCTGTAAAAATACTCTCCCAATATGAATGGCTTATCAACATAGTATCCAGGATCCAAGTATTAGTTCTTTCAGTTAGAAGTGGCTTTTATTTCCACCTATTTCCTCAAAAAAAAAAAAAAAATTTCCTAGTTTTCAGTCTATCAGTGGGTGTGCTACCTCTTTATCATGACTAATTGATCTTAGTTTGCAACAGTTATTTCATTGGATAAGAAATCCTAGGAAAGTACCTTATAATAAAAATAGGTCAAATAAGCCAAATTTCAGAAGTTTGTTTTTTCTTTTATACATTGGATCAAAGTATTGGTCCCATCAACATTATCTACAGCTGAGCTCAGGACAATATTTTTAATCACTTCTGAGTAGTTCTTGTATAATCAGGAATAGATTAGCTCATCAGAAATTAAGGAAAAATCACGTAGTACTATCTACAGGATCAGTCAAAGGGCTCAGTAATGCCCCAGGCACATGCTACTCTGCTGTTAGTTGCTGCCTCAACTTCTTTAAAATTGAAAGCTGATCTGGTTACAGACCCAGTTTCCAGAGCACTAACTTCTCTATAGAAGTAAGTCTGACCCACCTGTACATATCCAGAGAAAGCCAGAAAGAAACTGTTGTAGAAAGTTTTCTACAAGAATACTGCTGATGTTCAGATAGACACCTCCTAGAGCCTCTTTAAATTTATTAGTAATTTTTTTCCCTTTTTGACATTTTGAAGCCTGAGAAGACATTTGACATTTTGACATTTGAAGGCTAGAGAATCATAGAATAGAATCA
>VYZX01001605.1:65178-83061 GCA_013401335.1 Brachypteracias leptosomus | reverse complement strand
GGGGGGAGGGAGATGGGGGAGAGGGGAGGGAAGAGGAAGGAGGGATGGGAGGAGGAGGGAAGGTACCTTCCACCCTACAAAAAACCCTGATTTAAGTTGTTAAAAGGGGGGGTTTTTAAGTGGTTTGGGGGTTTTTTAGCATTTCCACCCAACCCCGCCGCCCTCCTCTGTGTGAGTTGTAAATCCCATGGTGGAAAAGGAATTATTCCCCCCCCCAACCCTAAATTATATCAGTCTGGGGTGGGGGGGCTTGGATTCCAGCTGCCGTCACTGGCCCAGCTCCAGCCCCTTCCCCTGCTGCCCCAGCAGCTCGAACCCATGGGCAAGAGCTGCTGGGGCTGGAGAAAAGGCTTCTCATTGATGGAGGAAAGCTCCTGCCTGTGGGCTCGGGGAAGAATTTGTCAGCTAGGTTGGTTCATTGACTTTAGACCAAGTCGGGCTGTCATCTGCAGTGGTGTAAATCCAGAGTAATTCCAATGGATTAAAAAAAAAAAGCAAGCAAAAAGCAGGAACTTCTGGCTGGAGGACAAATCTCAGGCATTTTTTGTAGCACCTTCTGCCCCAAGATGCCCTGAAAGCTCCAACCTGGCTTGGAGAAGCTGAACAGGAGCTGTGTGGTGCCTTGTGAGCTGAGTCTCCTTCACGGGGGGTTCTCTGCCTATCCATGGCACCTGGGGTGGAAGCTGTTGGATGTCCATGGAGAGGTTGGAAGCCCTGCTTGGGTTGTGATGCTCTGCGCTGGGTGGACCTGCAATCTGGATGTGTCCAGGCTCTGCTTTAGAATGGGAATGGAGGATTCCAGGAGCTGATCCCAGAGATGGGGGCAGCTTCTCAAACTCTGGATCCATCCCTCAGTGTCTTCGTGTAGCTTAATTTTCTACTTGCATCATACTCCATCCTTCCAAGCAGCTTGAAGGAACCTGCTCAGTTGGGGTTCATAACACCCCACTTATCCTTCTGGGGACTGAGAGCTTTGTTTCAGATGAAGGACACTCTCCATTACTTCTCAGGTGGCTTTGTTTTGGATTAACAATGGTCTCCATCACTTCTCAGGTGGCTTTTCTACCCCTAAATATCTCTCTGTCAGCCAGCTTCCTTCTCCTTAATTTTGTAGGGTGGCTTTGGGTCACCTCAGCCCTTGTCATCTCCTCCCTGGGCTTAAAGTTCAGAAGAGGCTCCTGAGAGTCAGCAGGAACTCATGTGTTCAGAAGTAGGGACCTCTGCACCATCAGATGGGTGCTCATCCCCATCTACTCATCTTAAAAGACCATACCCAAGGTTTTGGTGGCAGAGCTGCTGGAGGAAGAGCTTCTCCAAGTGTTTTTCCCCTGTTTCTGCCCTTTTCTGACCATGAGTGCTCAGAAAGGGGTATTTATTTCACTTTCAAAGGCTGCATCGTGGGGTGAGGGCTTCCCTCTCATCTCCTCTTGCTCTGCTCCTAGCCTGAGGACCAAGGTCTAAGTTCTCCTGTGGAAGGGCACTTGAGGCTGGTTTCTTTGTCTCTAGGAGAGTCCATGATCTGGGTTACTTCAATGTGTGGGGTCCCTTCCCTTTGGCTCCCCACTCTGTGCTCCAGGAAGATGCAGAAGACCAGCAAAAAAGGGACTTTTCTCCTAATACTTCTCCCCCATTGCCTCCACAATGAAGGGGATGGCCCATCCTAGGTTGACCCAACCATCTCACACCAGTGAGAAGCTGCCCTGACCATGTAGCCACATGCCTGGTGCCTTTATAGGATGCTCTTTCTCCATGGCTCCATCCAGAGACACCAGCCACTGCCAGCAGGTGCTTGACCCCTTGAACCTCTTCTTCACCAGCTGATCCCACCTTCCTAATCCCAGGGCTGGACTTAACTCATTTCTTTGCCCCACACCACCCATTGATGTGGTATCTTCTCTTCTTTCTCTTTTTCCCTCCCTGTGTTTGGTTCCCTCCTCAAAGACCAGTGACAATTTGCAAGGTGAATTTTTCTCTCCTCAAACGTGCTGGTTCCTTGTCAATAAATGGTGGGGAGAGGACTTGGAGCAGCTTTTCAGAGGTGGTGTAGCCCCAGAGATGCTGAGGAACCACAAGAGTGTTTAGGTAGCCTGTAAAGAGCCTAAATTGCTGAATGTAGCTGGTTGCATTTTGCTGGTGATGGTGTTGGGGGTTTTTTTTTGAGACATGAGGCAAAACTTGTGGAGGAGGCAAGCGTAGGTTGTCCTGCTTGTTGCTTGCTCTCCTCTGCACCAACCTGTGCAGCACAGCCCCTTTAATTGAAAATAAAATCTCCCAGACCATGGGGAAGGTTTGTAGGAGAGATGCTTGGACAAGGAGATTTTTGAGCTGTGGGGAAACGGGGTGTTTTTTTTTTCTGAAGTTGAGTAGAAATGTAAAATGCTGGAGTTTCTCACAACCTTAGATATTTTAAAAAAAATTAAAAATGAAAAGTATGGGCAACCCTGAAGGGTGTGAGATCTTCACAGCCTGGCCCAAGGATGCTGAAATGATCTTTATAATTTTTTTCCAGTGCATTTTTTTTTAAGAATCATTGGAGCATGGCAGGAGACCATGGAGTGATCCATGTATTTTGTTTTCTAATGGCTGCAAGGGGAGAAAAGGGACCAGCTCTTTGCTGTGTGCCTTTATAAATCGTGGTAGAGCATCAAGAGCATCAGTGGGGTTTTGTGGAGGTCCTCTCTGGAGGTCATAGAACCACAGAGTCCTCTCCTCTTTGAGGAGAGATGGAGTTGGATGAGATGCAGGTGTCTGATCCCAAAGAGTAAGTTTTCCTCTTGGAGAGGAGGAAGGAAGGACAAGCTCTGGTCCTTCTTTGTCATGTTGATGTGCCAGGTGGGAACGGGGGATCTGCAGATCATGGGTGGCTGAAGCTGGTGCTTGGAGTAGGGTGGTTTAGCTGGCATCAAGAAGGGATAACAGGATGAAGATCTTCATCCCTGCTACCTCCTCTTCATCCCAGCCACCAAACGAAGCCTTTGCTATGGATGAAAACGCTGTGGGTTGAAGCTCAGGGCTCTTCACTGGAATGTCCTCTCCTCTTTGGTGGTGTTTAAGGATGTTGGGGTGTTCTCCAGCTGGGGCAAGTTTGCTGTCACGTGGAGCTGGACCTCTCCGGGAGATCCTGGAGCTGAGACACTGGGAAGGAATTTTCTGCCTTAGGAAAACCATAAATCTTTAAATATCCTGTTTCCACTGTGAGTTGGAGTCGGAAGTTTCCAGTCAGGCTTGCTGGGTGGTGGTGGTGGTGTCTCCCTTGGCATGGTGTGAGCATCTATGTGGGGGTCTAACTGGACAGAGCAAATCCCCAGACTTGACTTTTTGGTGGGGGGGAACATATCAAAATATGCAAAAAATTGGGGATGCTGGAAAGAGCCCCTAAAAGTCCTGGTCACTGCTCCAGGCTGGACCCCACCACGCCTGGGCTGCTGCATCTTGGTGTTGGCAAAGCCGAGCATTCCCTTAGAGCTGATTTTGCCTCTTGGAAGCTCTGGAGCAACTTTTCCTGCATGGCTGCTCCTGGGTTTTGCCTGGTCTTGCTCTGTCTGAGATGTTCGACTCGGCTTCACTAGAGGGCGTAGGAATTTTAGGCTAGAAACGCGCGGAGGTTCGCCGGGGAAAGTTGGCTGCCTCCTCCTCCCCTTTTTAATCAACTGGAAAGATGCAGGGTTGAACTGGAGGTGACTGGAAGGGGATCCAGACTTGTGTCTGGCTGGGGAAGGATCTGCTGACATCTGGGATTAGGCGGCGTGGAGCGCGGCGGCGGCGAGCGGACGGACGGGGGGACATTGCGGCGTGGCCGGGGCTCACCGACGTTGGCCGGCCCCGTGGCCAAGAGCTGGAGGCTTCAGCAGGCGTGGGGAGCAACTGGTTGGAGCTGGAGGAGCCTGTCAGCAAAAGGGCAGCTCAGAAAAGCACAAAAATGGGGAAAAAAATCTTTCCCCGGTGCTAAATTCTCCCTGGTTTTCAGGCTGGTGCGTTGAGGTCCACAGGAGTTTGGTCGCCTCTTCATGAGGGTCCCCTTCTCTGTGCTCCTCCAGAGTCTGGGTTGGTCTACAGGGTGTGGATCTGGCCCCAGGCTGGTTCTCTGTGCTGCCACGGCGAGATCAGAGGCACTTCTTGGGACATGGTGCTTTTTGTGGGGTGCAGGGTGGTCCCCAAGCCCCTCATCTGTAGGAGACACTGTGGGAGGATGAGGGTTGCCCCAGGGGCCACCTCCATGTGGACAGTAGCTCCAAGCAGGGCTGAAGCCTCGGTAGCTCTGAAGCAGAGGCTGTGCCCTCACCAGCTCTGCTTTCAGCAGGAGAAACTGAGTCATGGGAAGCATTTGGGGAGAGCCTGTGTCCTTATCCCAAACCCCTCAGCGTGGATGAAGGGCAGATGCCAGCTGGATGTGGGGGGGGACATTGCTGTCTCCTCACCAGCCCCACTTAGAAGGTCCAGGTTCTCCTCCAGGAGAAAACCTGATGTCCTGCTCACGGCCACCAGGAACTGGCTTTTTCCCAGCTCCCTTCCTACCTTCTGCAGGCAGCTGAGGGACTTGACTTTAGCACCTCCAGGCTTTTCTTTGCCAAGCAGCTGCTTTTTCACTCCACTCTGACCCCCTGCCTGGGCATCGCTGCCCTTCCCACCCTTAAAAATAGCTGGTGAGGTGCAGGGAGGAGGCAGAAGAGCAGCAGCCGCCCCGTCTCACGCCCTCTCCGTGATCCCGCTCTTGGTTCATTCATCCCTCCCCTCCCCTCCATTCATTCATTCATTCATTCATGCCTCTGCTCCACACGGCCACCCGGGGCCTGTCTGTAGGCAGGTCTGTCTGTCTGTCTGTCTGCTTCTGTTTGTCCCTCCTACCATCCCAGAGAGGTGGTGGAGGCCTCATCCCTGGAGAAGGGCAAGGAAGGTGGGGAAGGGTGTAGAGCAGGAGTGTGGTGAGGAGCAGCTGAGGGAGCTGGGGGGGTTGAGGCTGGAGCAAAGGAGGCTCAGGGGAGACCTTCTGGCTCTGCACAACTCCCTGACAGGAGGTTGGAGCCAGGGGGGGTCGGGCTCTTCTCCCAGAGAACAAGCCACAAGAGGAGAGGAAATGGTCTCAGGTTGTGCCAGGGGAGGTTTATATTGGACAAGATAAGATGAGGGTGATGGTTTTAAGCTAGAAAAGTGTGGATTTAGGTTGGATATTAGGAAAAAAGTTCTTTAGTATGAGGGTGGTTGATCACTGGAACAGGTTGACCAGAGAGGTGGTGGAGGCCCCATCCCTGGTGTCCTTCAAGGTCAGGCTTGATGGGGCTCTGAGCAACCTGATCTAGGTAGAGATGTCCCTGCTTCTCGTAGGTGGGTTGGACTGGATGACCTTTGGAGATCCCTTCCACCCCAAACCATTCCATGATCCCGTTTGGATGATCCTAGAGGTCCTTCCCAACCTCAATGATTGAGAGGATTCCTGCGTGGAGCCTCCGAGCTCTTCCCCACCATGTGATGAGTTTTCCTCAGGGCTCAGCCTTGGGTGCAGCTCGTTATGAAGTGGCTCTTGTCGAGTCCTCCCCCTCACCCTGGGCTGAGGGAGGGGGGGGGTGGGACAGGGGCTGTTATTTCACCAAACAACCTCCCCGGCGAGCGACGTGCATGAGCAACGAGGGGTCGCCGCCAGGAAAATATTACCTTTCCCTTTTGAGTGCTGACTGCGGAGGAAATTCTCACATTTACAGCTCCAGCGAGCCCGGCGCTCATGGAAAGAAGTGGGGGGGGCTTTGATTTCTCCCCTCTTGTTGCCTCAATACCTTCACAGCCCCCCCACTCTGCACCGAGCCCCCACCGGGGACCGGCCACCGGTGGCGGCTGCGCGGAGTCGCCTTGAGTTGATGAGGTTTTTAGGTTAATTTGATGGCAGATTTGGGGGTTTAATTGGATTTTCCCGGGCGTGCGTGCTGCCTGTGTGTGGAGGTTAATAAAAAATCAACAAACAGCACTTTTTTTCCCTTTTTTCCCCCCCCCCTCCTCTCTCCCTCTGGTGCACCCTGGGAGGGATGCGGCCGGGGATGCCGAATGAAAGCCCGCGCTGTGCCGGGGAGGGCTGAAGGGACATTCCTGGCATTGCTGAGCTCCTCGGCTCCTGGCCCAAATGGGAGGAAGGAGCCGTTAGCATCGGGGACCTGGGGGAGGCCCCACTCGCCGAGCTTAAATTAATGCTGTCTGCTGACATCAGGGGTTTTTGAGGCTTTTTTTTTTCCTCCCCCCCCCCTCCTCGTTTTTCCCAAGGAAATGATCTCTGTGCCATCGCCGCCTCTGCGTACGTGTGTGTCCCTCCTCCCTGGAGAAGTTCAGCCAGGTTTCATGGAGATCCTAAATGCCTCAAAATAATTATTTCACTTGTTGATGTACCTCTGTTGAAAAAGGGGGGGGTTGATCCAAGACGCGGTCTAGGGGTCAGGGAGAGGTTGGGCAAAGGTTGGACGTGATGATCCTGGAGGTCTTTTCCAACCTGAATGATTCCATGATTCTATGTTTCTTTGATTCTTTGATTCTATGATTCTTTAATTCTATGATTCTATGTTTCTATGATTCTATGTTTCCATGATTCCATGATTCTATGATTCTTTGATTCTATGATTCCATGATTGATTCTTTGATTCTTTGATCCTATGATTCTGTGAACATTTGATTCCATGATTCTATGATTCTATGATTCTATGATAGGTGGGGGAAAGGGTCAATGCCTCCCACTGAGAGAAAAGCTTGTGCTTGTGCACAACCACATGCTGAAGATGAGCCAANTTTTTAGGTTAATTTGATGGCAGATTTGGGGGTTTAATTGGATTTTCCCGGGCGTGCGTGCTGCCTGTGTGTGGAGGTTAATAAAAAATCAACAAACAGCACTTTTTTTCCCTTTTTTCCCCCCCCCCTCCTCTCTCCCTCTGGTGCACCCTGGGAGGGATGCGGCCGGGGATGCCGAATGAAAGCCCGCGCTGTGCCGGGGAGGGCTGAAGGGACATTCCTGGCATTGCTGAGCTCCTCGGCTCCTGGCCCAAATGGGAGGAAGGAGCCGTTAGCATCGGGGACCTGGGGGAGGCCCCACTCGCCGAGCTTAAATTAATGCTGTCTGCTGACATCAGGGGTTTTTGAGGCTTTTTTTTTTCCTCCCCCCCCCCTCCTCGTTTTTCCCAAGGAAATGATCTCTGTGCCATCGCCGCCTCTGCGTACGTGTGTGTCCCTCCTCCCTGGAGAAGTTCAGCCAGGTTTCATGGAGATCCTAAATGCCTCAAAATAATTATTTCACTTGTTGATGTACCTCTGTTGAAAAAGGGGGGGGTTGATCCAAGACGNACCACAGGCTGAAGATGAGCCAACGTATGCCCAGGTGGCCAAGAAGGCCACCAGCATCCTGACTTGTGTGGGCAGCAGGACCAGGGCAGGGATTGTCCCCCTGGATTGGGCACTGGGGAGGCCCAACCTGGAATTCTGGGGTCAGGTTTGGGCCCCTCACTCCAAGAAGGACCTGGAGGGGCTGGAGCGTGTCCAGAGAAGGGCAAGGAAGGTGGGGAAGGGTGTAGAGCAGGAGTGTGGTGAGGAGCAGCTGAGGGAGCTGGGGGGGTTGAGGCTGGAGCAAAGGAGGCTCAGGGGAGACCTTCTGGCTCTGCACAACTCCCTGACAGGAGGTTGGAGCCAGGTGGGGTCGGGCTCTTCTCCCAAGGAACAAGTGACAGAACAAGAGGAACCAGCCTCAAGTTTCCCCAGGGGAGGTTGAAGTTGGAGCTGAGGAACAATTTGTTGGTGGTCAGGGTTGTGAAGGGCTGTGCCAGGCTGGGCAGGGCAAAATCATGGGATGAAGTTAACTGGGAGGCATGAGACATGGAGCTGTGGGAATTCTGGCTTCATCCATCCTACCATGAGTGGGGTGAAACTTTCTCTCCTGTCTGGTTTGCACCATGTTGCTGCCTGTTGTTTGTGATGGGGATCAGCCTGTGGAGGATCCATCAGCTGATATT
Source organism: Brachypteracias leptosomus (assembly GCA_013401335.1). NCBI lineage: Eukaryota > Metazoa > Chordata > Aves > Coraciiformes > Brachypteraciidae > Brachypteracias > Brachypteracias leptosomus. Next base: position 75,088 of record VYZX01001605.1, on the reverse strand, counting down.
TCTCCACCAATCCTTTTTGGCAGCTGTTTTAGGAATTGGTGATTCTGGATGATGAATTTTGGGTGATGATGAGTGAGAGACCCTTGATGTCCATCTTTGTGGGCAGAAGCTGGTTACTAGAGAAGGCCAAGAGCAGGTGTTGGGGCTGTGTAGAAATCTCTGCTCGCTCTCTCTTGTAGGTTTTCTCCAAAATCTTCAGCCACGAGGCACTGGAGAGCTACCTCCCCAAGATCCAGCTGGTGATCAAAGACACTCTTCGGGCCTGGAGCAGCAACCCTGAGTCCATCAATGTCTACCACGAGACCCAGAAGCTCACCTTCCGCATGGCCATCCGGGTCCTGCTGGGCTTCCGCATCCCCGACGAGGAGCTCAACCGCCTCTTTGAGGTCTACCAGCAGTTCGTGGAGAATGTCTTCTCCTTGCCCGTGGACCTGCCCTTCAGCGGCTACAGGCGGGTAAGAGATTGTGGGGCCACCAACCAGTAACACCAGTGTGGGATTAATAGGTTCTTGGTGTCTTCTCACTCTCTGACCTCTAGAAATGAGTCCATTTGGGGCTACAAAGTCCTGTCTTGGTGGAGCAGAGGGGAAGATGCCTTTTTAGGATGTTGGGTAGTGGTAGGACTGGGGAGAATGGGTCAAAAGTAGAGGTGGGGAGATTGAGATGAGATGTTAGGAAGAAGTTCTTGCCCAGGAGGGTGGGGAGACACTGGCCCAGGTTGCCCAGAGAGGTGCTGGAAGCCCCATCCCTGGACATTTTGAAGGCCAGGCGGGCTGGGGCTGTGAGCAACTGATGTAGTGGGAGGGGTCCCTGCCCATGGCAGGGGGGTTGGAACTGGATGATCTTTAAGGTCCCTTCCAACCCAAACCATTCTATGATTCTAAGATACATTCATGGGTTTTTAGAGCTGTAGGGACCATGTGGTTCAACGCCAGGGAGAAGATAGTGAGGACTTGCTTAGATTTAATGCATCATTTTCCCTCACTGGTTACCGGCAGTTTTACTGGTTTGGGGTTTTTTTTTGGTCTGTGGGACCCTTCTGTTAATTCCCTCCTACCCCCAAGGCAAAATTAGAAGCACCTTTTAATTCCAAGAACTATTCTAGTTTTTTGAAGGATGCACAATGAAAACCTAACAAAAAATGTAGGAAAAAAAAAATTTATTTTTTTTTTTCATGGGGAATTTTGGAAATGGAAATAAGGAGTTTTAAAATTTAATTTTGGGATTATCACTGCCAATTTTCTTACTGTTTTTTGACCACATGAATGAGCCCAACCAGCCCCCAACATTCACCCTGAGATAAGAATTGCTTTACTGGGCCCAGGTGATCAAATTGCCTGGGAAGCCCATTATGCTCCTGGGAAGAGGATCCTTTGGGCTGAATTGACTTTTCCTTTGAGGGACAATTTCCCCACACACCCCAGGGTGAGCTGGGGGCCTGTGAACTGGTGGTACTGGGGCTCCCACACCAGACCTGTCATTGGCACCTAGGTGCTGATTACTCCTGCCTCTAATCTCTCCTGCTCTGGGGCTTGTTCCTCCTGCCCTCCAGCATCTTTCAACTTCTCTTTGAGCAGCTGCAATTGCAGCTGTGTTACTTAGACATGTCCTCCTGAGCACGTCTGCAGCTCCTAGAGGATGCTGGGCTGGAGATGGTGGTGTTAATGTTGTGTCCTGTGTGGTCTGATGGAGAAAAGGAGGCTGAGAGGAGACCTTGTTCTCTATGACTACCTGAAAGGAGGTCGTAGGGAGATGGGGTCAGTCTTTTCTCCCAAGGAACAAATGATAGGAGAAGAGGAAACGGCCTCAAATTGCATCAGGGGAGGTTGAGGTTGGAGCTGAGGAACAATTTCTTGGTGGCCAGGGCAGTGGTGGAGTCCCCATGCCTGGAGGGGTTTCCGAGGTGTGGTGCTGAGGGATGTAGTTTAAGGGAGCCCTGACAGTGCTGGTTTAATGGTTGGGCTTGATGATCTTAAGGGTATTTTCCAACCAAAGTGATTCTATGGCCTCCTGCTCCACAGGGCATCCGGGCACGTGAGACGCTGCAGAAGGGGCTGGAGAAAGCCATCCAGGAGAAGCTGCAGAACACCCAGGGCAAGGACTATGCTGATGCACTGGACATCCTGATAGAGAGTGGCAAAGAGCACGGCAAGGAGCTGACCATGCAGGAGCTGAAGGTAAAGATCTTCCCCATGGTCACCTTAGCCAGGGGCTTCCTGAAGAGCAAAGCGTGAGCTGCTGTAGGAATTTTTTGGGGCAGACCTGAGATGATCAAACCACAATGTGTTGTTAGAGCTGCAGGTGAATCCTGGCCTGGGGGATTATGGTGCCACCAACCCAGTTGCTTTCCTATGGGCCATGTTTATTTGCAGATCACACTCAGCCCTTTCTAAAAAGCATTTCCAGGGAATACCAAAAGTCCATATAAGTTTGCTGGAGCTTTCAGCCTTGACCAGCTTCATCCCATGACCCATCCAGCTTCATCCCATGACCCATCCAGCTTGTTGGTGCCTCTTTTGCAGGGCATATGATCCCTTGGCAGGTTGCTATCTGCAGCAAGGTCATGGCATAACTTGTCCTGCTCTAGCAAGAGGCATCCCCAGGGTTTTTTCTCCTGCCTTGAGGATGCTCCTCAGCATCCTCCAAGGCTCTTTGCGACGCTCCCTATGGCTGGTGTCCAAGTCTTGTGCCTGTAGAAGGAGGGATCTTGCAGTTAGATGGAGAACTTTGGAGCTGCTGGCCTGTCTGTCTGTCTGTCCACCCCCAGTGTCTTACCTTGGCTTGGCTCTTGTCTTCTAGGATGGCACCTTGGAGCTCATCTTCGCTGCCTACGCCACCACGGCCAGCGCCAGCACCTCCCTGATCATGCAGCTCCTCAAACACCCCCGGGTCCTAGAGAAGCTGCGGGAGGAGCTGCGCAGCAAAGGGATCCTCCACAACGGCTGCATCTGCGAGGGCTCCCTCCGGTTGGACAACATCAACAGCCTCCACTACCTGGACTGTGTCATCAAGGAGGTGCTTCGTCTCTTCACCCCCATCTCCGGGGGGTACCGGACTGTGCTGCAGACCTTCGAGCTGGACGTGAGTATTGGCATCTCTCTGGGAACCATGAGGTCCTCAAACAGCCTGTTGTGTGTTTTGTCAAGGTTTGCTCAAACCTGGCTTTGGTTTTGGGTTCCCCAGTTTAAGAGGGACAGGGAAATGCTGGAGAGAGTCCACTGGAGGCTATGAGGGTGATCAAGGGACTGGAGCATCTCTGTGCCAAGGAAAGGTTGAGAGCCCTGGGGCTGTTGAGCTGGAGAAGGCTGAGAGGGGATCTGGTCAATGTTTATAAATATCTCAAGGGTGAGTGTCAGGAAGATGGGACCAGTCTCCTTTAGTGGTGCCCAGTGATAGGACGAGGGGCAACGGGCACCAAGTGGAACCCAGAAGTTCCACCTCAACATGAGGAGAAAGTTGTTTGGGGTGAGGGTGTTGGAGCCTGGCCCAGGCTGCCCAGATTGGTTGTGGAGTCTCTTTCTCTGGAGACTTTCAAAACCTGCCTGGACACATCCCTGTGAACCTGCTTTGACAGGAGGGTTGGACAAGGTGATCTCCAGAGGTCCCTTCCAACATCTACTCTTCCGTGATTAGAATATTAGGCTTATTAGACTATTATTAGGCTTAGATGAGACCTCAGGGAGGCCAAATTAGGTCCTGCTGGTGATGGAGTTGCTCTGGATTCAGAGGAGGGTTATGGGATCTGGCCTGTGGTGGGGAAGGGATGCACTCGAGCTCTCAAAGAGGAGATGGGTGTGATGCACCAAAGAGCAACCCCTGACAACACTTGACACCAGAACCTGAGCTGGAGTGTGACCAGGGAAAGGTTTCCTGCAAAGGGCATCTCCAGGCTGCTGGATGACAAGGGGATTACTCACCACCAGGGCTGGAATTTCTGACCAGCAAAACAAAATCTTGAGACCTTGGCTTGTCACTCTAAACCCTGCCAACGTCATGAAGTCGGAAACCTTTTAGAAGTGCTCAGGGGATGAGAAATCCACCCAGTTTCTCATCACCCAGGCCCTGACATGTGTGTTGGGGGTTGTGTGAGCAAAGCCCTGGGATGCTCTGGGGAGGGTTGGGTGGTGTGGGACAAGAAAAGCTGCTTCCCTTTGCTTGGTGGCCATTGAGCCACACGAGGTTCCTGGTAGGAGACTGCTGCCAGTGACCACAGAGCAGATAAATAGCAATGGATCAACCTGGGATGGAGGCAGGAATCAACCCAGGAATCCCATCAGAGTCATAGAATCATTTTGGTTGGAAGAGAGCTTTAAGGTCATCAAACACAGCACTGCCAGGTCATAGAATCATAGAAGGGTTTGGGTTGGAAGGGACCTCCAAACGTCATCTAGTCCAACCCCCCTACCATAAGAAGGGACATCTCTACCTAGGTCAGGTTGCTCAGAGCCCCATCAAGCCTGACCTTGAAGGACACCAGGGATGGGGCCTCCACCACCTCTCTGGTCAACCTGTTTCAATGATCAACCACCCTCATATTAAAGAAATTTTTCCTCATGTCCAACCTAAATCTCCCCTTTTCTAGCTTAAAACCATCACCCCTCATCCTGTTGCTACAAACCCTTGAGAACAGATCCACCCTCACCTTCTTTTAGGCCCCTTTCAGGTCTTGGAAGGTCACTCTAAGGTCCTCCTGGAGCCTTCTCTTCTCCAGACTGAAGAACCCCAACTCTCTCAACCTGTCTTTGTAGGAGAGGTGCTCCAGCCCTCTGATCATTTTCATGGCTCTCCTCTGGACATGCTCCAACAGGTCCCCATCCTTTTTGTGTTGGGGGCTCCAGAGCTGGACTCAGTGCTCCAGGTGAGGTCTCACCAGGGCAGAGTAGAGGGGCAGAGTCACCTCTCTTGATCTGCTGGCCACACTTTTGATTTTTTGGTTGGAAGAGACCTTTAAGGTCATCAAGTCCAACCGTTAACCCAACACTGTCAGGTCAAATGTGTTGTCCTCCTGCCTCCTCTCTCTTTACAGTCTGGTTGACTCGCTCTGGCTTTATCTCCACCCCTTCCCTTCACCTCTGCAGGGTTTCCAGATCCCCAAAGGCTGGAGTGTGATGTACAGCATCCGGGACACCCACGACACCGCCCCCGTCTTCAAGGACGTGGACATCTTCGACCCCGACCGCTTCGGGCAGGGTCGGAGCGAAGACAAGGAGGGCAGGTTCCACTACCTCCCCTTCGGAGGAGGCGTACGGACCTGTCTGGGCAAGCACCTGGCCAAGCTCTTCCTCAAGGCGTTGGCCATCGAGTTGGCCAGCACCAGCCGCTTCGAGCTGGCCACCAGGACTTTCCCCAAAATCACCTTGGTGCCCGTGGTCCACCCGGTCGACGGACTCAAGGTTAAATTCTTTGGACTGGATTCCAACCAGANAAGGTTGAGAAGCTTCTCCACGACGCAGAACCTCCAGGTCAGGAACTGGTTTCTCCACCGGTGAAGCTGCCAAAACCCCTTTTCGCTCTTGGGGAGAAGAAGGTTTGAGGTGTCCTCGGGTGCCTCGTTCCGTCGGGAAGGAGGAAGAGACGCAAAGAAGACCCGAGTCGAGCTGGGATGTCTGACCATACACAGTATCTAAATATTATAAATATATATATAAATCTCTATCAAACACTTCTGCTGCCAGGAGGAGCCCTGCAAAGGCCCCGACTGCGGGGAAGGCTTCGGAAATCGGCCGGTGATCAGAGCCCTGGAGTCCTGGGACAACCCTCGGGTGGCCTCTGATCTCATTTTTTATTTTAACAGTGTTAAATTAGCTGGTGATAACAGTGTTTTGATCTTTTTTTTTTTTTTTAATTTCTCATCCATCTGGTTGTGTTTTGTCATTCTGGGGGGTGTTGGAGGCTTTCCTTGGCGAGGGGGAGATGAGTGATGCCCGTTCCCGTCCCCGCTGGTGCCAGGGCAGGTTGGGGAGGGGGGTGGTTGTCGTGTCACCTCCTCCACAGGACCCTAAAAAAAACCTGTGGTGTCTTGTCCAGGGCTGAGTTGTCCTTCTGAGGCTGTTTGCCTTCTGCAAGATGCATTCTGCGTTCAGGGCTCTGCGTAGAGGTGGTGGTGGGGGATGTCCTATTTTTTTGCTCGTTGAGTTTCCTGCTGCTGCTACACCTGTGTGCACCCGTTCCCCCACCACAGCCCCCTCACCAGCCTCTTCCCCCTGCAAAGACACCCATTTGGGAGGTGTTTTGGTGTCTTTGCTCTCCCTCAAGGTGCAGGCACCAACAGCGTGGCCCCGTTGACCCACCACGGATGGCCCCACAAGCAGCTGGGCGTGGAGCAAAGCTCAGAGCTGCTCATTCCCAGTGTGTCCTCTGCATTAAAGGTGATCTCCACAAATAAGCCAACGTCCACATTGTCTGTCTGGTGTTTGGTGTTTGTTGGCCACGGGAGAGCTCAGCAGGAAGGAGAGTGAGCGGCGGGCTCCTTGCAAGCTGTCCACCCTGTCCCACCAGTAACCCAGGAGAGGGGCCCTGGCCAAAGCTTCTCTGGCCCAAGCAAGTGGCCACCAAGGTATCTTGCATTCCGTTTGCTGGGTGGGTTGATGTCATTTTCATTTGTGCATGCCAGAAGCTTCTGGGTTGAGTGTGGGATGGGTGGGTTGTGTTGAAAGAGGACGTGGCCTCCAGGTGGGTGTGGAGTACAAGCTCCCTGAGCTCCCTGGCAGGTCTTTGGCTCAGCCCAGAGCCAAGCACAAGGTTGGGAGATCCTTCTTTGACTTGAGGCATCTCTACCCAACCTGCCCAGCCCCACTCCTCTCTGAGGTGGAAAGAACACCCCAAGGACCATGGCTGAGACCTCTCCTAACCATGATGGGGAAAAGACCTTGTGCTTGGGTGGGCAGCTTGGCTTGCAGCTTTAAAGGTGTCCAGATAAGTCGGAGGGGTTGTAATAAGGTGAAGGGGCAGATGGGGCTTACCAGGTTGCTTTGCAGGTCGTGCTTTTGATGGGTGGGTGCCTCTTGGGAAGGTCGAAGGACGTGTGAAGCGAGCGATGGTGGTGGCTGCCTTTGCCAGCCCATCATCTGGTGGGGGCAAGGAGGAGGGAGGCAGGTTTTTTTTTTAGCCAGGGGAAGCACTTGAGGTCAGATTGATGTCAGCCAAGCTGCCAGAACCCACCCCAGGAGCATCTGGGTGGATGGTCTCCACTCGCATCGGGGTGCACAGCTTGATTTTCCAGTTGATTTAACCCAAAAGCAAACTCCCAGTCTTCTAGGAGATGCCATGTAGATCCAGACCTTGCCTTCTGGTTGGTCATCAACATGCCAAACCCAAAAGCAACGTCTCAGGAGCCTCCAACCATGTGCACCATGGCCCTGAAGCTAGTTGGCCAGCCTGGAGATGTTGAGTGCAACACCAGCAGCTCAGGGACTGGTGAGATTTCAGGTGTTTTCCTTGTTCCTGATGGAGATAAAAGGTGTTTAATCTTAAAAGGATGGGGCCTTGAGCAACCTGGTCTAGGGGGAGGTGTCCCTGCCCATGGCTGGGGGGGGGGGGTTGGATGATCTTGAAGGTCCCTTCCATCCCAACCCGTGGGAATCACAATCAAAATCCCAAAGGAGAACATAAAGCTGAATGTGGTGGGAAGGGGCAAAAGGTAAGTGGCATGTGAGGGTGTCCATGGTCTTTGTTGATGATGAACCCTTGGAGGACATGGGGATGGGAGGTGGATGGTTTGTGGTGAAAACCCATCAGAGATCCACCACTGGGTGCTCTCCAGGAGACCCCCCACTTCCAAAAATGTGGGAAAAACCCCCTGAGCTGGATGGGAGAGGAGGGTGAAAAACGGGAGAGCTGGAGAAGGGGATGGCCAACAAAGCCCCAAGATCTGCTCAAACCTCATGGGTGGCTTCGTGCCCCAACCATGGTGAGCAAAACTTCTTGGGGAGACCCTTCCTGAAGGGTTTCACTGAATTTTTTTAGATTTTAACCTTCCAGTGTCACTACAAAGTGAAAACCAAACATGCTCTTGAGTGAGTGGTGGATGGGAGGTAATTTAAGCTGCATACATCCATTATATATATATGCTTACATCATCTGTATATATAATGTTTGTGTGTGTTGGGGTATTTAATCTAGGCCTAAGTAAGTCATGCTTTGATTTTTATTTTTTTTTTCCATTCCTAACTAATATAACTTGACTAAAAAAGTTGCTGCAGTGGGTTTGCAGAATAAAGCACTTTGAATCTCAGAATTTTTTTGTTTGTTTTTTTTTTTCTTAGCACAGTCCAATTTGCTATAATATTATTTTATACACAATTTTTTTTTGGTCTGTCTTTATAAACTATTATAAGTGCTATTTTTGTTATAATTCAAAATAGATATTTAGTATAAAGTTTTTTGCTGTTAAATATTTGTTATTTAGTAAAATATGATTCCCCCCCCTCCTCTTTATTGTAAACATTGTCTGGAAAAATATTAATATGTTTTATCACAGTTGGGTTTAATATTAAAAAAAAAAAAAAAAAAAAGAAAAAAGCACTTGGGGGGTTTTTTGGTTATGAAATTGGTGCCGGGTGAACGGGTTGCAGTCTNCCGTGTGAACGTGTTGCAGTCGTGTGGGTTTTAATATGTATATAATATTCTGTGTCGCATATTAAAATGGATGTTGTGTATTTTGTGACCTTAAAAAAAAATAAAAAATAATCCATGTGGCTATTTTATAGACTTCCATAATAAAAAGAGTTGGATCTCCAAGGGTTTTGTTTCGTATCCATTTGCTTGTGGCCTCCTGGGTTGGGGTCTTAGGGTAAAAAAACCCCCATCCTAGGAGCTGGGGAAGCCCATAAATGGGATTTTTTGCACCCACCCGATTGGTCTCCATGGTCAGGTCAAGGCCTTATTGGCTGGCATGGATTGAAATACAAGAAATTCCACTTAAAAATAAGAAGAAGGGAGGGGAGGGTGGTCAAATGTTGGACCAGGTTGCCCAGAGGTGTTGTGGAGTCTCCGTCCCTGGAGATACTCAGAACCTGATAGGACATAAGAAACCTGACCAAGGTGCCTCCACTCTGAGGTCCATCCTACCCTGAGGGTTTGGTGAGCTCCAGAACACCCAAAACTTTCTCCCCAGCAAGAGACAGAGGCCAGAGAAAACAACCAGGAGCTTATCTCCAGTTGCCTGGTCTTGCTGGTGGCTCTTCCAGGAGCTTCCACCATATAGAGGTGGCCCAGGAGACCACCATGGGTTGAGGAACACACACCCAACCACGGATGGCATTGACAGGCTGGATGTGCGTGGTGGACCAGATGATGCAAGACACATCTCCCAAGGGTAACCCAGGTGGGAAGGCCCCTGTGATGGGCACCAGCAAGGAGCAGAGAGGTTGTCCTCAGCCCTCCCATCATCTCCTGTTTGGGCTCTTGAGAGATTGACTCTTCCAACAATCAGCTCCTCAGCAAACCCACGTCCCAGAGTTTTCTCTTGGAGCTTTTTAAACCCAAAAAGTTTTAGGACCCTGGGTGGTGGGACAAAGTGCTTGGCATGAGGTGTGATGAGACAAGGTGGGAGTTTCAGCTGCAGCAGAGTGGAGATGGGGGGTGGGTTGAGAGTATTTAGAGTAATTAGGTAATTATTTAAGTAATTAGGGAGGTCTCCTTCCTCTTCTCCCCATAAAGAAGCTCTGCTGTGGTGGGAGGGTTGGAGGACAGGCTGTTGCTGCTCTGCAAACCCTTCCTATGATCCCATCCAAAGGTAAGTGAGGGCTGGAGGAACTTACTAGAACTTTGCAGTTGGCTGGAAAATATGACCACGCAACCCAAGCCTGCGTCCCTTTGGCTCAGCCAGAAGATCTGAGGCTCCTTTCCCTCCCTTTGTGGCCGCTCTCTTTGCCTTGTTGATGTTCTGGAGGTGTCCTGCCAACAGCGG